>JAFFZH010015763.1:23055-49835 GCA_018420115.1 Euura saliciscinereae | reverse complement strand
GAAAAAATCCTGCTAAGTTTCGTTTTCACATTTTTACGGATTAGATACGGCCAATTGTCATCATATCAATGAATACCATACCTAGGCTAGAAAATCACGTATGGCCCAAAGTTAAATATGCGTTTTTTGGTTAGGTAAAATCAGTTTGTTGAAAAAATTCGAGCGTGGGGTACAATGGGTCAATTTATTTAAGATCCATGGAAATAGCACATTTTCATCATCCGATCAGGTTTTTCACTAATTAACGTTCAAAATGATCCCCAGTAAACAGTTCCTTATCGGGAATCGCGACTTTAACTCCTAAATTATGTTTTTGTAAAAGAAACGTCACAATCTCATACTCATTTATGTACGTTGACGCTGTTTTTTTCCTACTGATTCAATGATTCCGACTGATTGAGTAACTGGACTGGAAAAGGCATTAGGTCCTTACTAATTTAAATTAAAAAAATTATTTTGTCGAAAATTGCATCACTTTCAGCTGATTACCAGGTTGACCTGTAGTGCCCCATGGGGTGACCCATTGTACCCCACGGGTGGGGCACAATGGGTCAAAAATTCTTCTTTGGAAATGCATTTTTATTATTTTTGCTATGCAAGATATCGGAATTTTAGTTTTCGGACATTGTTGCCAGTGAGTTGAGTCATGAATTCCACCTGGTCATAATTTCAAATATCTTTCCAAAAAAATTAGAAAAATCGAAAAGTGAAAACTGACCCATAGTGCCCCACTCTCCCCTATGTAAAATCAGGTAAATGGATACCCAAAAGCCTGATGAGAAAAAAGCAGCTTCTTATCTCTTATTTTCCGATAAATCTGGCAATACGTCATCTTTCGAACAACCTTAACATAAGAATTAATCAGTTCCTTCATCAATCAATTAGGCTTCTATAGTTTTCATCGTAACCTCAGTGATTCGGCATGAGGACAAAAATGCGACTTCGAATTCCTAGTAACTCGAGTCTTTCAGGCAGTCCGTAAGTCTACCATGTCAGTCAGTCAGTCAGTCAGTCAGTCAGTCAGTCAGTCACGGTTGTCGCTTGACTTTGGTTTCGTCTAGTTGCTGAGGTGATGGAGCGAAGAAGGTTCTCTCGGCTGGGCTCGCGCTCGCCGCACCGCACACAATGGGATCAATATCCCGCTGCTGGATCAACCCTTAATCCCGGCATCTGTGGGCCACCTGCGGGCGCGTGTTTCGTCGCGGCTAGCTCCTTGTTGTCTCGATACAGCTCTCGACTGACGACTCTCGTGACGAGATGTCACTCGGTTTTCCTGTCGCAGTTTCAAATATTTAGACAACCGTGGTTGTTGGCCTTTTGACGAAGGGTATGCCGGCGTCCGGGGCCATACAAACGTCGAAAAATGCCAAAACTTTTGCCCATTGCCATTCAGTGATCTGATCGATCGGGATTTCGCCTCGTATTTGCCGTTATTACGTTACTTCGGCTCCTGCCATCTACCCAACCTCCCTTTTGACACCACCCATCTGACAGACCACCCGGATAGATCGAGGGCTTTCTAATTTTTACCGGAACCCTCAAACATACCTCAGGGTTGTCTCCAGTGCATAGTATTCACAGATTCAAAGCATTAGGATGTGTGTAGACTCGTATTGTGGGAAATACTCTTAGAATCACTGAAGTGGTTCAACTGTCAAAAGTCAATTTCCGAAGCACCCAAAATACTCCAACAAAAGAAACTTTAAGAAGTTTACCGCAACTGTCGCTGGATATTATGAAAAATTGTTCAAATCGAAACAGAATGCGTAAGTTGGGAAAATCCCAATATATTTACACGAAATCCAACACATTTACACAAATACTAGGTATTTGATGAATATTCGGCTTTCTCGCTGACATATTTTTTTTACGGCACAGGCATTAAAAAGTCACTTTTTGACGCCTGTTTTCGTTCCGGCAAGTGGCACTTTATACCGCTAAGTTCAAAGTTGCGGTGTAAAGTCTTTATTCCGCAACTTTGATGCGCAGTTCGAAGTGCGCATGTCAAAGTTGCGGAGTAGTCTTTATACCGCAGGTTACCCCCTCTCTACTACCTTTTACAGCAGCTCCTATACGCAGTTCGTGCGGAACTCAACTGGCGTCAAAGTGACTATTAATGCCTTTTCCGTAAGAAACATTGTATGGGGCGCGCGCAGAAAACCTTGCCGAATAAACAGTTACTTTTTGCGCATGCCACATAAATATCTATTTTATGAGACTATATTTTGTATTGGCTGGACATTTCTGTGACTTTTTACATATACTCGTACATCATGGTATACTATAGCTGAGCCCCTAGAAGCGATGAGGAAATATAACTCGTTTAATGTCAATGGTCTGTGAATTAATACAGATTAATCGAAATTAATGCGAATTAACATGAGTTGAATGAAATATTTCGAATTGATATGAATTAATTCAGGTTAAATGAATTATTTCGAATTGAGAAGAATTGAATAGAAAATAAAATAAACTACCGAAATTAGATTGAATTGATTCAGATTGGGCGAATTTAACGAAAAATATTCCAAATTAATCGGAATTAACTTGGACACGGGTTTGAATTAATCTCGGAAAAAATATCGCAAATTAATTTTAACTAACGTGTATCATTAGAAATTCAATGAGAATTTAAGAAAAAAATCGAATTAAATAAAATTAATTCAAATTATACTGAATTAATTTGAATAACAATGAAATAGTGCTAATTAGAGTGAATTTATTTTTATTTGAATTACAATGAGTTATTTCTAATAATAATTGTAATGCATTAAATTAGATCAAAAATATTAATGCGAATTAATTCAAACTGAAAAATTGATGTGTCAAGCCCGGATTGAATTATTTCCCCCTCGCCTAACAGCACGTCTGGTGAAAAATTCAAGCCCAGTATACACCTCATTTGGTTATCCCACACAATAGATATTATGTGGCATGTGCGTGTGGTAACTGTTTTTTGAGCAAGGTTATGTTTTTAGTAGGTACGAGACGTAGGCGTGCCTGAGGCAAAGCCAACGGAAAGTATCGAAAAAATAATTCTCACCGAACAGTTGCTTCACGCGTACGCGCCCCATGCAACACTTTTTCCGGCGAGGGCATTAAAAGTCACACGGGAGAAAATACCCGTGCTAAATAGAGCACAGCACCGTTTTTCTGTAAAATATATAATATAGAAACTGTAGTAACAATCACACAATCCGCGTGTTAAGATATGCAAGGCACTTGCTTGAATCTACAAGACTTTTTGTCAATTTTACAAAATTGAAAAAAAAAATCAAGTACAGTTGCACCGGCAGTTGCACTTGAAGTCAGCTGTACCTAGAAAATACCTCTTTACGGATCGAAAACAGACGTCCAAAAGTGACTTTTTAATCCAAAAACGTGTACCTCAAATCTGAAGACTCAAAAGTAGTCTTTTTGTACTATGCGTGTGCGCAATCGCAGTCAAATGTCAGCATACCCTTGTTACATAAAAAATCGTGATCAACGAGGAGGCAACAATCTTTCCGCCTTGCCCATTTGTACTTATGCTCGGCCTGAGAAGACCGAGTTTGCCTCATAGTTGCACAAGATACCATAAGCCCACCAAAATGTCTGTACAAAAAATATATTTCCATCCAATTTTAAATATGGACACCACAAAAACTCTCATGTTTTTATTGTATGTGTAGCAGGTAAGGTCTTAATGATTCACCACAGTTCTTTTCTGCACAAATTGCTTCATTGAACACCACTGCGCCTCTTCACCCAGGCGTATCACCATTACATAATATTTTCGCGCGCGGTTGGCACCCTAGTTGCTTAAACCTACTTTCTGCTCTGGGCCCACATATGGTTGTGTTTGTATTACATGAGAATTTGAGAAGTCTTGGATTTCGTTGAATATTGACGTAATGGCATTTGATTCGCTTTCAGCGACCCAAAAAACCTTCTGGTATCCATTTTTTGCGTGTGTCCGTTGATGTGTTCTCAAGATACCATATTTTTTACTTCATTATTGGGGGATTTTGTTATTCAAATAATTCAAAAGCTCATACTGAACCCATTTCCAAAAACTGATCTTTACTGGTAAGTTTGGGAAAGCCGCGTGTTTAAGACTGAATTCATCCAAATCCTGTCACTTGCTCTAGATTCATCGCTGGACAGATAATTGATCACATACTTACATATTAGCAAAAGTTGAGCAACGCCGGCCAGTGGAGTAAGGCCGGCCTCCGAAAAAATGGGAGAATTGGCATTTCTGCGTTAAGCTCCGCTGACGACGGCGAAGAACCGGGTACGTGGTGCCAAACGAGCCGCCATGAAAAATTTTACGGACACACTTTGAGTGGAAAAAAGGAAGAATACAAATGTATGTGTTAAACAGCTGTAAATGCATCAGCACAAATACAATTGATGCACAAAATTTTATCTGTCATAAATAAGAAGGAATCCCGATTTGGTCCATGTTGCTAATTTTGGCAGATAACACATACCGATCCGGGTGAACCAAAAAGGACCGCTCGATCACCACTACCTGAATGTTTCTATATTTTTTTTTTAATCTCAGGCTGGAATTTTTCTAAGATTCATTTATTTTTTTCGAATTGAAATCTTCATTTTCAGATTGAATTGGAAATATTACTTGGCAGCACTCGGCGTCTGCTCAATTTCTCTCGTAGACGAGGGAATCCTTGTATCGGTAGATATTATTGCAACAATACTTTTTCTTGTGCCGTCAGATAATACTATTGATGTTTATGAAACGTCAAACAATACATTCACTGCTTTATGTTTTCGCTTTCATTGCTGAATAAATGAATGTCATAGTTTTTTTTTCTCCTTCAATATCGAACCAATATTCTTGGCTTTATTGTACCTCAAATAAATTTTTTTCACGGCACAGGCATTAAAAATTCACTTTTTGACGCCTGTTTTCGTTCCGGCAAATGGCACTTTATACCGCTAAGTTCAAAGTTGCGGAATAAAGTCTTTATACCGCAGGTTACCCCCTCTCTACTGCCTTTTACAGCAGCTCCTATACGCAGTTCGTGCGGAACTCAACTGGCGTCAAAGTGACTATTAATGCCTTTTCTGTAAAAAATATTGTATGGGGCGCGCGCAGAAAGTAACTGTACAAGGCTCGCCTTTGGCTCGCCAGGGAAAACCAACGGCTCGTACGAAAAACATAACCTTGCCGAATAAACAGTTACTTTCGACGCATGCCACATAAATATGTATTTTTTTTTCACTTTTCCAAAGAGGGTAGGACAAAAAGTATCGTGTGGAGTTACATTCGTCAAAACCTTCTTTCCTCCCTTGACACACAATGTACGTACTATATTTCTTCGGCGTATAGTATTTTGTGCATTGAGGAGGCAAACTCGGTCTTTTAACGGCCAGCGTAAGGTTGCAATATACGAGCGTGGACGGGACTAGCTGAAGGCGACCTATGACAAATCTATGTAATTACATTGAATAGGTTAATCCAAATATTCCTAAAAAAAATGTCCAATCATTTGGTCAATATTCGGCTATTTTGGTTATTTACATATTCAAAACTGTATATCAGATGCAATTATAAGATAAACGTCGTATTTGAATACAGAATTTGGGTGTAATAACTACCTTCCACGATGTAGCTAACGATTTGATTTGTGGTGGGGAAGGTGAAAATTAGTTGTTTCGCAGTAATATGATACCTGTACGAAAGAATCCATTTATCAATTAAAAATAATAAAATGAGAATGATAAGAAAAATAGGAGAATTTTTCGGAAATTTGAATTCAATTATAAAATCAATTAATTATAATTCTTACCAACTTGCCTTTAATATTAAAAATATTACCATATTCACCAATTACCACAATTTTCAGTTGTACGGGTGTTCTGAAACGAATTTTAAAAACGTATAAAGGTGGTGGTAATTTTCATGCTTGCAACACGGTAGCAATTACGCAACGGTAAATTTGGAGCCACGGAAGCTGTAGCAACGTCTAAGCGGACCGCAGCTAGTTTTGGACCGTATATGGCCAACAATCATAGTCAAATTGGGTGCAAAAGAAAGCTGTCCTAGGTTATATTTCAAGATAAATATTCCAATGCCGTTTATATCGCGTAATGGAAAATAGTAAGGAGATCAATGTCATCACTGCACAGCCCGTTTCAGCTACCGTTCGGGTAGGATCAGAACTCTACCGAGTCTCTTGATACAGCGATAATACGACCACATGTAACGTATCGAGTGTCTCAAACCCATTAATGAATCGTGAATGACACAGTCAGTCAGTCCTTCCACCTTCCGATCTACGCCACTTGAATCAGAGAATCCTGCTCAAGCTGAACTCCAAATCTGATGTTCTCGTGTTTAACACGCACACGATTTGCAGGAGTCACGCCGTCCAAATACCTATTTGTTGTAATGGTAGTTGCATATATAAGACTTCAGCAAGAGTACGAGTGGTGTGGCTAATGGCTTAGTGCAGAAATGCCCCGATCGACGAGGCTCGAATTTAATTCGACAGAAAACTATAGTTATGTGTTATCATTTTTCCCAACTGATATTCAAACCTCCCGGGGTAAGAAAGTGTAACGTTATTATAATTGTGAATAATTGTTCAATATAGGGGAGAGGCGGGCCAAATGGGCCACCTAAGGAACTAACGCCTCAAATAGAGGTTTGAATCAATGGATCTCCTAATTTTTACCAAAAAACGATAACCCGACCTATGCCGAGTGTTGAACGCCCTTATCTAAAAAGTCCGAAAATGGCGGCCAAAATGGGCCACCCAAAATAGTTCCGGAAACGACTGCGTGAAAATGTTTTTGATTTGATGTTTCGATTTGATGGTTCGTAACTGAGATATATTATCGACGTATCCAATCAGTGACCTGAAACGATGAGTAACCACTATAAAAAAAAAACGCGCCGAATTATCTACTACATCATACATCACTTACAGTGGTGTGGAAACGATTTTTCTAATATAATTTTTTTTTTAAACATTATAAATATTAACCCATGTTGGAGGGTTGGCGCGCGAAGCGCGCAGGGGGGCGAAGCCTTATATTATATAGTATACACATGGGGCATTCCATGCCAAATCGACCTGCCGGTGACCCTTGACCTCTCAGATCTGGTCCGTGATTTTTTGTCTTATTCTTCCGACTCTAAATAGCAACGAGATTTTTTTTCAGATTTTTCAAAACAAATTTGAGCGCGTGGTTATTTTTCAAAGGTTTTTTTTCAACACCTCGATGGCCGTAACCGAAAAATCTAGAAAAATTCTCAAAAAGCCTATGTCCAAAATGAAAATTTTTGACCCAAATTGCATAATGTCGAAAGTTTTCCTTCAACCTGATTTTTAGATTTATCGATGAAAAAATTACCAAAAAATAATTGGTGTGGAGATCAATGCACCATGAATTTATTGAATCACAGTAAAGCATGAATAAAAGTAAGATAAAAATAAAAAAATAAATAAAATAATAATAAAATAGATAAAAGCTAAAAAATCAGGTCGAAGGAAGAGCTTGGACATTATGCAATTTGGGTCCACAATTTCCATTTTGGACATAGGCTTTTTGAGAATTTTTCCAGATTTTTCGGTTACGGCCATCGAGGTGTTGAAAAAAAAACTTCGGAAATTCCCCACGCGCTCAAATTTATTTTGAAAAATCTGAAAAAAAAAATCTCGTTGCTATTTAGAGCCGGAAGAATGAGACAAAAAATCACGGACCAGATCTGAGAGGTCGAGGGTCACCGGCAGGTCGATTTGGCATGGAATGCCCCATATATAATCGCAAGTTTATTCAATTGAAGAAAATCTGTTCATGAAACCTTTTACCGAATCATGTTCATTTATAAATCATGGGAGAAAATCGAGAAAGATTCGATTTGGCCGGAGAATTATGTATAATTCATAGTATTAGCCAACTAGGGGGCACTGTCTTTGTCCTTCGCTCAGTATGTAGGTAGTGTGTATACACTCGCTCTTCCGTCTCCCCATTAATAAAACATCGGTGCGAATCTATCGACTGTGATAAGTGGAAAACACGGAAGTCTGAAGCGACAGACTAGTCGTAGTAGTGGACGATGCAAGAAATTATTCATCTCGTTAGTTCTGCTTTGCTTGACTTAAATTGGTTTTGTACTCGGTGCACGACAGTTAGCTGTCTCTCGGCACGTCCAATCGACTAAATATTTCTGTCTCGTAAAACAATTTCTCAGCTCAAGTTCTTCCAGTATAAGTGACATTCTTATTCCCTACCCGCGATAAATCGACGGAACTATTGTTATGCTCATACGTGTCTCTATAGTTGGAAAAATCTTAATTAATTCGAGACAGTTTCGCCTCGGGCCAGGTGTAAATAAAAATATAATAGACATTTCAGAAGTAAAATTAATCGGTAAGTCCTGCCCAATCTCTTCTTTGCAATTTGAATCATTCCGAATCCAACGAAAAAAGTGAGTGGAATTTTTCCGGAATCATCCTGAAATTGAGGTTGTTCGTCTCCAGACTGGAGATTTCTGGAAATCTGATTTATTCCTCGATTCCTTCGTTGAGCGAAGTGGATTTCCTGATAATGCGGGGAAAAGGAAAGGGATTATCAGATAAACCCTGGCATAGCTACTGACAAATTATTTGTTTCGCATCATGTCACCTATATACTTGCTAAATGTCTAACTAAATGTCTTCATATCAGTATCGGGTGAATTTGTTAATAGCTGATTACAAATTACACTTTGCCTTGGTATATGTAGCCTTCAGTATATCGACAACTGTCAGTTGTAATAAGGAATGAAAATGAATTATAAATTACTGTCATTGAGTACACCGTATAATCGAATGCTGCCTAACACTGCTTCATAGCTATATTATACTTATTGCTTACTTTCTACATATTTATACCAACTCCACACAACACGACTAGTTGAAAATGACGGATGTTGAATATTATCAATTTTTTTTCTAATGATTATTGTACACAAATTTGTTCCTCATTCGTGTGTTATTCTACTTTTTATTCTTATTTACACTTTATCAGGAGAAATTCCAGAATATCTACGTCGAAATAGTAGTAAAATACTTTTCTCCCCTCTCTAGCGAAAGGAGCTACTTCAACTTAGCTGCTGCACAACCTCTTCTCTCAGCTCTCGAAAGCACGAGAGTAACCCGAATCCTGGGGGACTTGAGCTGGCGTCGACGAGGTTGTCTCATTCATTCGCGTGCACGACCTCCCGCATGTTCCTTAATCCCCATTTACAGTTGATCCGAGTCAGCTGTACGATGTGTAATCAGAATTGGGTATACTTAGAAATTCCAGTTTCGCTCGCACGGTTTTATTCGTATATCGCCAATTACTGGGAGATTCGGATTTGAGCAGCGCAAGTCAAAGTAAGACGACACTCGCCCTAAATCTCGTGATCGGGGGCAGCGCTTCGAAAATTGATTTTTTCAGTAGATAAAAAATGACTTTGAACTACTTATTGGTTATCTTACCAAGCAACAGTTCTCGAGTAATTCAACAGCGATTCAAGCCGTGAGTACAGATTATACAGATTGCATGTTAAACCGTGGAACTTGAGGTAATCTGAGAGACGATGAGTTCAAAAAACGAAAGAAAGAAGGGCTGCCCGAATTCAATATGGAATGTTGGAGGCACGCTAGATGGCATTAGGCAAGCCTTGAGTGTATCGACTTGAAATTTTATATGATCGGCTTATTGAAGGAGGCCAGATTTCAGTCAGTAATAGATATCCATCGCCTTTTGATTTTCGCGAATTTAAAACGGCATGCGTGCAAGTCAGCAGTTTCGCAGCTCCGACATATGCAGTACCTACTCTCTCTCGGAGGTATACTTATTCTCCTTCTGCAGGAGAGTACATCTAACACAACGCCTTCGACAGATTTTACAGGATGTGAACAGGGAGATTTCTCCATTTTGTAATTTCACTTTTTGAAAAACACAACATGGCAGAGATAATGGCTCTAACATTTCTCATCGATATACGAGACAAATAGTATACCCGAATCATTCACCTGACGTTTAAATCATGGTTGCTTTTGAATTTTACACTGGGTCGACATGGATATAACGAAAAAAATAGCCTGTTTACTTTTGCTCTTCTCGCCGCCTTTATTAATGTTCGGAAAAGTTCGTACTTTCTCGCTTGTCAAAGGCAGGTTCGGAAGACGAGGCTACTCGCCGAGGCTGCCAGGAACTTGTAAGCGCTGTATAATGTGCCGAGAAACCAGATCGAATAAAGAGTCGTCATCGTAACCTCGGAGCGATCGCGTGTCTTCGAGTCGATTCGATCGGATCATTGACTCGTTGGCACGTTCGCGGAAAGAGCTCTCGTCTTGAAAGATTCTCATATGTAATTAGCCCTGGTGGTACCGACATCTCGAGCCATGGCCAAGGCGATATATCGGATTGTATGGTCCCTATCCAGTATTCGTGCATGCAGATGCCGACGTGAGCTCTCCAGATCCACAGAGATCGGCAGCGCGCTGGCAGCGCTACGCAATGGTATGACCGTAACTCTGCAACTGCCTATATTCACGCCTGGTTGAATACCTTTCTTACCTACGGAGCTCTCGGCTCTACGGCACGCAAAAGCGGCTCAGCTATCGCCGGAAGTAGGCGGTTCGCATCGGACAGCGTCGGCTGACGGTCAGTTCGCCGCGCCACCACGCCGCCGGCCCCGGATCACTCGGCTCTCTCGTTCGCGGGGTAATTAACGATTTAACAGACACGCTGGATGAGCATGGATCCTGCGAGTGGCGCGCACACATCAGTTAACCAAGTTGTTATTAGCCCTTACCTTACGTCGCTTGGCTTAAGTTAGCCGAGTGCAGGACTCGCCACGGGATGCTATACGGGTGGAAAAAGTTAGCGGGGAAAGCGTACTTCTTAGCCGTTGATGTTTTGTGTATTCATATAAATACCTCAGGACTAAAGAGTGCATAAGAGACTCTTGGGAAGGACTGAGAGCAAGGGGGAAAGAGAGAGAAAAACTATCGCACGCGAGGTAGCAGCAACCTTAATGGGTTTATAATGCCTTCATTTCGCATTAAAACTCCGCTAATTTCCGACACTACGCATATGGTTTTTCGAACTGCTTTTTACCCGACAACGTCATCCAAACATCACACCTCACGATCTCGAACCTTTGTTCAAATGACCACGCCTACTCATTTCTACTCGATCGACGGTTCACGTTCGCTAAGAGCAAACATTTCGCGCTTGATGGCTTTTACAAATCTGTGAAAGCATTACATTTTTTTCGTAGTATCAAAATTTATGAATATGAGTAAAACTACCATTTTCCAACGTTTATACAGAGTTGTTTAAATCTAGAAACATGTTCACAAGTCTACATTATACCTTGAATACCTGAATGCTTTCTATATACCGTCGTAAAATACAATCATTTCAAAAATTTTAGGACTATATATTTAAACTTTGGCCCTGAGCGGGTGAGCTTTCAAAACACGAAAAAAATGATAGCTCAATTTTGATAAAAGTAAAATCTTCATTGCCAATAGTTTTACCGCCCCGTATGTGCGCACGGAATCAACGATCAGCGAATGAGATAATTTTGGTGGAGAGAATCGTAAAACAGAAGTTCTGATAATGCATTCTTCGTTGAGCATTAGTTCGCGAAAATCGTGACGTGAGTTATCACCGCTCGAGGATTGTTAAAGGTAGTTTTTTCGCAGCCCGTCGGCGTAGGCGAAGTTTCACATGTCATTACTCGTTGGAAAACTGCTTTAAAAAATCTGGAAAAAAAATCGCAGATTTGCAGATTACTTCAACTATTGCCGTCTGAAACTTGTATCTCTTGTTTTTAGTACGGAAGCTAGGCGGGGCACCGATAGTTACCCATTTGTAGGAAATGTCACTTTACTGTGGCCTCCAGAGCATGGTTGAAGCTCTACTGTACGTAAGATGTAGAACGTGCATGCATCTTGCCCCTCGAAGATACAGACAGACCCTGTGTAAGTAAAGACTGCAGTCGCAGCAGGTGTGTGTCGATTATTCGGTGATTGAACTTCTTCGAAACAAATTCTGGCCGATGGTATGTCCTTCATTGCAGATATACTTTCCGCTCGCCCAGGATATTTCAATGGTTGCGTAATTTTTATCGTGATAATATTCACTAATCATCGTGAATAGGAGGTCGGTGGGGGTTGGTAAGTATATCTGTATTCAATTCATTGAATGCGACTGCGACTGCCTTCACTTATACAGGGCTTTGTCTATCTTCGAGTGGTAAGCTTTATGCATGTTCTACATCTTAAAGCAGAGCCTTACGCATGTTCCAAAGGCCCTAGTGAAGTGGGTGCAGAGGCGAACCGAGCCAAAGCCAGCGGCTGGGCGCTCATGAAGCTACGGAGATATCCCAAAAACGTCGGGAGCGATTACTGCGGGTCAAGCGATGCAATCAATCAAGTGTTAACGGGATGGGAAAGTGTAAAAATGCGGCAAATTTTGAGCTGCTGCTCCTACGCCTGGCTTAAGCCGTTCCCGAGATGGCGTTTTGGCACCGTCTTGCCACCATTGCTTGAAAAATCGTCGAATAGTTTTAAAAAGTAACATAAATTCCACGAAACAGTGTGATGTTTCGAGCACAACGACACTCCTATGCAGTCACGTGTGGTTACAGTCCTTGTTCTTGTTCATACCAAAGCAAACACGTAAGTGTAATGGAGAAATAATTCGTGCAGAGTTGAAGCGGTGACTTTTTGAACACGTGATTTAATGACATACAAAACAAGCTTGTCAATGCCCACTTGAGTTGTTCTGATCGCTGGTAGGGTACCTAAATCTATAAAGCCATTACCATTATGCCATTTCATACCCTCGCCGTCGTGCCACAACCGGGGACAAATTAGAGTGTGCTTTTTGCTCGCCTAATGTCTTGCCGTCCCATGAGAATACGCAAACGTCCGAGACCCGAAGCAACACTACCCCGAGAGCCATATGCTTCATTGTTGGGAGTATAATCGAGCAATTGAACGAGGGCAGCAATTAGGCAAACGTGCATGACATTATACTTGTGTTCACGGCCGTCTCCGTACGATGCGAAGGTAACAATTTCGAATTGAGATGCGTCTAATGCATGTACCGACGCGTGATGAAAGTCACTCAAGTTTTAAACAGCAGTCAATATCCTCAAATATACACAGGTCAGTGAGGAGAAACAACCGTAGGTCACAGCGTGCGTTTAGCAAATTATAATATAGATGAGTTTATGGGAATTGGAATCCTGTCGGTAATGGGGGCACTTAGTGCCTATGGAGCCGTCGGCCCCGCAGCCAGCAGCCCTGGGGATGATGGATGGCTTCTCACTAAACTACGTGGTCTTCGTTCCAGCTCATCTCAGGTCCATTTTCACCCTGGAATTACACAGTCGCCGAGAACTGAACGGTTCTTAGATCCAGCAGACTAATTCGAGTAAAACTGCATCGCTGCAAGGCTTCCTTTTACACCCACTTACGGTACAATTATTATCAGTGTCGAAGTACAAATACCCGTGTGATGAGTTTCAGGCATTTTACTTCCAATATGAACTTTGCCAGACGTTTCTCACTGACGCAGACTTCTCTTTCCACCGGAAAGACGCTTCTCTAATAAACTTCTTACATCAATCTGTTCAGATGCTTCTCTCGTACATCTAAGTTGCTGTACAATGGGTGAAGAAAAAATGTGATTGGAAATGCTGGTTTGGATCAATGTGAAGAAGTGTGACCATATTCCGAAATTGCATATCGAATAATATATCGTTGCGATTATGTTCAGTACAAGAGTTTATTGGGCATATTTACAAAGGAGGTAAACTTGTACGGCGATATAAGTATGCGTTCTCACGATACAGGCGTTAACAATATAATTTTTTCTATGCTAATACTAATCATGATAGCAATAATGATTGTTGACTAATTGTAAAAATAGTACAAAATACATTCATTTCACCGCATTATTCGTGGTCCTTTGGGATTACCTTATCTTGCATTACTTCGTAACGGTGTGGATTCGAGAATGCGTTGTGGTGAGCAGCATATAATTGATATTCTTGCCCAGAATAAATTATAGTAAATGGATTATGAGCTCGGGACTATAATAGAGAGACCAAAAACCAACAGTGCACGAAGATCAACATCTGCTGCTACCGCAGATGTGATTAGGCAGTTCATGGAAGTGAGAAGATCTCGAATCATACCAGCACATTCGAATGCAACGGAATGATTCAAACATTTCTAACTTAAAGTGATCATCATTTCTTGCAGTTGATGACGTTGGTAAAACTTACAACCAAACCAACCAACCAAAAGTCGATAACTTTAAAGTCAAACGTTTATCAGTGTTACAAACGAAAGATAAGAACATTTGCATGGCGAAGGGATAGACTGTATCTATTCTTATTATATTCACTTCATTCGAACCGTAGCTATTATACGAATAAATTTCAACTATACACGATTATATTAGATTTCTGAATATGTAGTTAATCTCTAAAACTTTGTCAAACGTATTCTGTACTTTTTAAACAATGACAACATGATAAAATAGCCGAGGTAAAACATAAATAACAATAACAAATAAAAGTCATGATACGAAATATACAGCGTATGTTACAGTACTAGAGGCAGACAGTAACCTATCAATGATATATATACAGTAGTAATATCCGACATCACCCCCTCCCTCCTGCCCCGCCCCCACACTTTCCACTCGTAAGTCTTGTAATCAGCATTAACACCAACTTAAAGTATATTTACAAATACTACCTCCTCGTGGCACATCTGATCTCTCCTTCTGAGAATTAACTCTTTGAAAAATGTTTCTTCAATATTCCTAATCACATTAAAGAGATACTAAAATCAGGGCGGCTGACTACGAGGGTGAAAGATCCTGTGCCTCGCGGCAAAGGCTGTCAGTTGGGGAGGGCGTGGCTCTTCTGGAGGGCGAAGGCGAGGGTGCAGAAGACGTGACCGGGACCGGAGTACCAGTCGACGTGTGATACGGTGAAAACCGGTGATGCGCTAAGGCCAGAGCGGATGGATACAGCGGCCGGGGTGCCGCTGGTCCGGCTGATGATTGCTGAGCATTCGAGGCAGCCAGCTGTTGTTGCTGTTGTTGTTGTTGTTGTTGTTGTTGTTGTTGCTGTTGCTGTTGATGATGGTGTGCCGCCGCGAAGAGTGTTGGACCAATGGAAGACGCCCACCAAAGTTGACCGAGCTGGTGCTGGTGCTGCTGTTGTTGTTGTTGCTGTTGGTGATGACTGGAGGATGCCGCGGCAGCAGCGCCAGAGTACATTAACGCCGGGTTGACCAAAGGCGCGTATGGACCAACAGCTGCAGCCGCAGCAGCGCGGAGGAAAAGTTGAGACCGTGCGGCCAGGAGAGCCTTCTCTTCGAGACTCAAGTTGCTCGCAGTTCCAGCCTGTAGCTGTTCCATTTCGTATGAAAGACGAAGCGGCGAACGGAGGTACTGCTGTTCGGCAAGCATCGACTCCATCGTCTCTCTGCAATTTAATTTTTAAATCCACTTTCAGGAAATATGATCCACCACAGCCATTTTATAAGTAAGCTGAATCAGTCCGTGAACGAGTAGCATATGGTGCATTCAGGTTTAGATTTAAGTTATGGGTGAGTAGCCTGCAGGCAGAATTCTGAGTGAAATTGAGGATTAAGAATCTATGATTTCTGTACAAACTACTTAGTAGTAGAACTTTGATTTTTTAAATACGGTGCCCACGAAACAGACTGAACAGAAGTTTCCCATGTACATTCCGCTATGACAATCGTGCCATTGTGCTTCGAGTATTATGATGTGGAGCGAACATTTGTTCACAAAAATGTGAGTAAATGGTTTGGACTGGTATGCTTTCGTACGAAATAAGGATATAGAGAAGAGCTGACAGTATTATTAGTCAGAACATCATTTGAGCTTATCTGTATATTGCAATAAGTACTGCTGGTAGCCATGTACCTACTTACCTCTCAAATTCGGTAAGACGCGAAGAGTCCCTGAAACCCTTCGCAAACGGATTACTGTCGATCTTCAACTTCGTTATCTGGAATCAGAAAAACACGATATTGAACGATGTAGTTTTCTTCATCAATGCCAACCGAAGCTTCAAATCTTATACTGTCAACTTCGGTTTCCACGATGTTCGGTTAGCGCCGGAAATTTTCGAGCTTCTAAAATTCGGCGCATATAACCTGTCATCTAATATTCTACAGAAATATCGAAACCTTGACCAAAAGGGCGAGAAGAGCACGACGACATTCTTCGAAGCTGCATTACCAAATTTTCATCCCTTTCTCCTCAGTTAACTTCATCCCCGGTCAATCGAGTCACGCTTATCCATCTACTTGAAAGAGGGCCACGCGTCCCACCCGTGCACCCAGGTGTCGACTGGTATTATCTCGAGCGACACGGTGGTCGTTTGTCCCAGGTCTTCGTAACTCTACCGACGATTTTACCGCCAAAGGCCTAATCCGTATTAGCGAGGTTTAAAATTTCTCGAATTACCGTCGAAAAAAAAGTTAAAAACTACTGGGTGTCGTTTCCAAAGACACTACCCTACGGATATTGGTCTCGATTGAAAAGCTTTTTGCTCGTTGTAACCGCACATAAAAAAACCATCGTGTAACCACCAAATCCACAAAGTGGACATTTTACTTTACAGCACATATGTTATTCATACAGTCGGCACTTTCCGCCAGTGTACTTCAATTCTATATGAGAACTTCATCCACATATCTTGGGCGATTTTTTCGAAGAAAAAACCTCTATACTAAATTGGTTTATTTAAACGTTGTCAAACCCCGTGGAGTACCCCTGAGAAGGCAGTGCATGGAAGAAACGGCGAGAGAGGGATCGACGTCGCAGAGCTAAAACTAGAGAAAGAGAGAAAGATGTAGCCCGACTTGAAGGGTATAGTGTGGCGAAGTGAAGTATAGCGAAGTGAAACGAGTGGGTGGTCCAATTAGACTGGGTGTTCGCGCGGCGCGGTGGGCCAGCACCACGTGCAGCCCCGTCGTTCGACCGGGTCTTGAGTAGGGCGAGCGAAGCCTTAGCCAGGGTAATAAGACTCTTTCCTTTCGCCCGGATCCTCTTCTGGGCTCGGTAACGATTCCGCTGACATCATTAGCCAAACATCTGGACCGCTTCCATGTTGCCTCGTCGACACTTTACGATTTTGCGTACACACTATATTATTCCGCACCATGCAGTGCAGAGCTTTGCGGAACGCAGGAAACGATTTTGCAATCAGAAAATGGCCAATTTCGGGAGCCTCGAACATTCCTATCCTCGACTGTCTATAATCTCTGCGTATTGCATGACATTTTCGCAATGGTGCTGATCCGGCCTTCTTTGAAATTTGTTTTATTTTTTCAAATTTTTGTTGAAATTTTTTTCAGATTAATGGTGAAACGTAGTGTATTTGAAAATATGTCTTAGCTGGCGGAAATGTGTACAGTGGATAAGTATTCTATGCGATTATCTGTACCGCCCTGATGGTGAAATGAAGTTGCAACGCGTACGCGAGGACCAAGGCTAGAATCTTTTGCACTTTGGTTCTTATAACGCAGAGCAGTAAGACACGTATATATATCTATTTATATATTTAATAGAGATACACTCATTGAAGAGCGCGTCGCGCGATGCTTCGTGAGTCATTATATATCGCGTAGCTCGGTGTCCGTCTTTTTTCAATCTTCGTCGCTCGCAAAGGGAGCGCTCGCTACCGCCGACGCCACCGACGCTGACGCCGCCGTGTGTGGCTTCGAGCTGCTGTCTCATTTGAGCCCGATTATTTATGTTTTCTTTCGCTCAGCCGCCGACGGCGACGCCTGCAGCCACTAAAACCATCGCCTCCTCCTTTGACCCCCACCCACGAGTCCCGTGCCACGTAGAGAAGGAGAGGGAGGCCAGAGTTGAGCGGAATTCATCCGGATAGAAAATTATTATCCCCTAACGACAATCGGCGGAACCTCCCCCCCCCGCCCCACCCGCCCCTCCCCGGGTCAATTGAATACTTTGTGGTATAATCAATTAATGTTAGAAAATTGAAGTTAGGTTAGGTTAGGTTAACGAAGTTAAGGGAAACCGAGAGGGAAACATAGATATTCTTAGAATAAACGTAACACATAGGAAATGGTGAAATTAGTCAAGTTGTAGTCCTTCGCGTTGTACACCGTGACACGAAACGGAAGTGGAACCCAGTGGTCACTCAAGAATGCATGTCAAAATTGGGCGTCACCTGACGCGGGCCTTATTTGTCTGGCTTGTTTTCTCGCAGTATAATTGCACAGTTCTCGCACTATAATCTATAACATCGATTACCATTTCAATGATAACGTCACTTTGTGTTTGACTTTATATCGCTTGATTGGTTGAAAATTATAAACCCTGAATAATATTGGCATTTCAGTGATAAGTGACACAATTTCAACCGTCTTAATTGCTTCCAGCCACGGAGAATATCCATAAGTCGCACTACGGGGAAAAACGTATATTCTTTTGAATATAACTGTGATAGTATTTGAAGTGTACGCGTTCCCAGCATCAGGCCCAGGCCTTTACCCAAGTGGTCAGAAGACACGCGAAAATGGAAAGGCGGTTAGATCGCGCAGTTTTTAACTCATGGTTTTAAACGCTAGCTGCAAAGATTGAGTAGGTAGCAATTTTTAATATCAATAATAATACTGGTCAATTAGTTTTTGCGCACATCGGTCATTCGACGAATCACCTTTACTCACGGTATATCTCGTTGCGGGCTGGGTATTCCAGAATTGACAAAGAGCTTTGGTATACAATTTATCTGAATTCTAGAGATAGTTATCACAGGGAAAAATTAGAAGTCAAGTAAATCCGAGTAGGAAACACGGAATCAGTTCCACACCAGGGAGAGCAGCAGGATACTCGATACTCGTTCTCATGCTTATGAGTATATCTTCCGTCGGTTTAACAACATTCATTGCATGACCTTACTCACCTAATCTTATTACTCGACCGCTAAACGTCTCGTATGATAGTGTGATCAAAAAATTATGAGCCCTCTCAAGTAATATTCTTCATTATACATTTAGTAGTATACATTTTTTCTAATGAACTTGTCCAAAAGTATCTAAAGTAGCGTCGGCATAGTAAAAAAAAAAGACTATGAACTTTTTCTTAGACAGGTACAGCTCCGGAGGGACGTATATGCTAAAAAAAAACATAAATGCATATCATGTGGATCATGAACTTCTAATCAGGGTTCCGATTTGTTAAGCAGGTTGGAGGTATATAACTATTGGCCATCTGAAATATCACTTGCGGACCTCCCTAGACCATACGGTAAGGCAGATTGTTCTGAATGGACACCTGATAAGGAGACAAACCCGTGAGGCTCCTCCCTGGTATATACTTCGAAAACCTCAAAATTGAAAATCCCAGGGCTGATTGTGGAATTGAAAAAAACCTGATAAAATTTTACGAAGTTTTGCGATTTTCATCAAGTTACATTGCAGTTCCCTAGATTTTTCTTTCCTGTTGTCAATAACGCTCACAAGGAATGATCATATTCTAGAAATAGTTTTTGCCAAAAACTGTGAACCGTCTAATATCCAATATACCGATACTCAAACCATTCCTTGCAAAATAATATAGTATGAATATCGTTGCACTTACACTCAGTCTTGCAATGACAATCTAATCGTGTAATAAATCAAGGAACATATCATGGCAACGTCTGATGTCTGAGTCAGTTTTTGAGAAGTCTGAAGTCGAGCAAAGAGCTGGCGGCAGAGTCACTCTGATGACAGGGTGACTTAAGAATGGTTATGATATAGAGAAAAGAGACGACTACCAAGAGGGTGAAGAAGGGTGTGAGGGAGGGGGGTCAGTTGACTTATGAATTATTACGGGTGAGCGAGAGAGAGCTTGGTTATAGATGTGAAACGCTCGTAAGGTCATTACGAGGACTAAAGTCGAAAGAGAAGGGCGGGCAAAAAGTGAAACGACTCCGGTGATGCACGGTGCTGGGTAGAATGCGTCTACTGCTCCTGCACTACGGGTCTCCGAATGACTGGGAGCTACGGGAAGTTGGAGAAAAAACGAGAGATAAAAGTGAAAAGAACAAAAAAAAAGTCCATGTTAAACGGGAGACGAGGATGAAACAAGGGGACAGGAACCACCGATTCCGACGTCACCGAAAGAGGTTTAAACCTCGCAAGACACGAAGCGTATAGTGAGCCGCAGAGCAAGTCAGACGACGAAATATATGAACTTAACGCGTGAAAAACTAAGACGACGCGTCTAAATGTATCGTGGGACGTCAGAAAGTGATGGACGCCGAAAACTATACGTCAACTGTACAAGGTTACTGCTTGATACCGTCCAACGACTATCTAAAATTTGCAATCTAAGTTCGGACACTTCGAAATAATATTAGTTAGCCACTTCTGTCGATTCAAGGGAAGGAAATTCTGGTAAGACCTGTGTGAAAAGTTCGATTTCCGATGACTATATAGCGTGCGTGAAATGCTAGTTTTCAGAACAGTAAAAAATGCCTCTGAGCGGCGCAAAACAGGACTTTGCACCCGAGGGTAGGAAAATAGTCTCTTCCGCCCGCTTTTAGTCGAGGGCCGAAAAAATCTGTTTCACGCCCGCTCAAGAGGTATGAAAAGTGCCATTTTGCGAACAGGTGTGGAGAAAAGATACTCTTCGCATGTGGACGTCATAAATGATTCACTTGCTGCCCTAGGACACACGCATGGATTTTTTAATAACTCAGTCGTTCGGTAGCACCATCGGGCATGAACGATATCTAAGCACTTCACATTCATCCGAAGTCGCCTCCGTTCCGTGAATAGGAAAAAAATTGCTCACCAAAATGGCCCAGAATTTCTCGACTACTTGACTTTTTGAATACAGCGACGAATCCTAAAAAAACGCGAATGCGATTTTGTGACGGCAAAGTTGCATGAAGTTGATGCAGAACCGTATCATCGAATACGATAACTCAGAAAACGAGACGAGATATTCTCATCGAGTTAACGTACTCATAATACCAACAAACGCGACGCGGTTGGAAGAATTCAGAGTGGCGAACGAACAACTGCCTGGAGGTAATTGCCGGAGCGATCTCTTCACACCTCATCATCGTCATCAACAGCTAGGCGGTGGGGCGCGTCGCGTACTCGTCGCCGTGAGCTCGGAGTATGGAACCTGGACCACCCGCTCACACACGCGCCAGTATTTCCAGGTTACGTCACATCCCAACTCAAGAAAAAGAAAGAAGGAAAGAGAAGAAGAGGAAGAAAAGCTATAAGCTGCGGAGAGGTTAGAGACCGGTATGCATTGCACAGAGTCCATTCGTCTATTGTCACCTCGAGAGATCAGAGATGTGCTCTGGACTAGATTCCTCGGATTCTCATCGCGTCGCGTGCGGACAGCGCACGCGGAGGTCTTTTGGCTAGTTTAAGGGTCGCGGTGGTGAGCGGGGGAAAAGCGGCGAGAGTGAGGCGACGCCCAGGGAATGCAGCAACGTCGGCGACCTGGACCACACGCGAGCGTGCTCTGAACGACGCCCGTGAAATATGATAATGCAGACTCAGCATTACCTCTCCGCTTCTGCCTGTTTAAACTGCACCCGACCTAGTTGAAGTACCATAGATACGAGGGATACTAGTCACAATACGGGAAAAGCCGCAAACTTTTCACTATTCATCCCCCCCTCCCTCCGATTCGTGGCACACCGCGAGGGCTTCAAACGAATCTTCGAAACTCATGTACCGCGGGAAAAGTCAGCGTTTCATCGTCGGAATAGAAGAAACACGAAGGTAACGATAACTGACAGCTATGCGGCAAGGCTGTAAGCGTCGTGGTTTTGATTTGAAAATCATTTCTGAATAACGAAGAAAAAAAGTTCGAGTATTGCAGCGGTAATCATGCGTACGTGAGACGTGTGGATAACTAATGCCCAACCTACTTCTTAAGAGTTTTGTTCAAATCCTAGGTTCATTTATCAGTCTTAAAGTACCATCTAACGTAATTTATAACTACCATACCTACACATTGCATAAGGCGAATCTACAATAATAATTCTCACTCCGAGGATCTATACGTGCGCACAACATTGGCGGATGATATTCTAAAACGGAATAGACGTGTGTTATTGCGTGTTATTAATTAGCTCTTCATAGTCAGGTTAGGGGCACGCCACTGTCGACGGGATTTAATGTATCATAAACATTCATTATTTAAATACGCTTCAGTCGTGTAAGTTTTGACAGTGTGTTAGCAACAACGAACCTTTTTTTCATGAGCCTCTTGCCCCTTCGCGGTACGTCTGACAGTAATTACATTCCTACGAGGGTGAAGCGTTTCCATTCTAACATCGCCAGAACAAATTCGTCCGGTTCTCTCAAGGGACTTAAACTTCTGCTACGAAAATAGCGTTTCGTTTTTTCCCAATATGCTTTCATCTACAATAAACTAGGTACATACACTACATTCGATGATTATGAAATACATGTTCGTACTGAAATCTATTTACTTACGAGTTGATTTTGGTAGGCTGTCACCGCGGTGAAGATGGCCTCAGGGAAGACAAAGGTTTTATAAGGTTCCTGTTCGAGGTCAACAATAGGTCCGCCCGCGCCCGAGTCAGGTCGTATAACGAGGTGGATACGGGGTTGATATTTGTGCATAGAATTCAGGACCAGCTGAAATTGAAAGGATCACGATCAAACACGTTCCAAGATAACGATACTTCAGAAACATATTGTGCGTTTCTGGAAGGGAAAAAAAGGAAAAAATAAATAAATGAAATCGACATGCGGAAAAGAATAAATCTAGAAACACTCACGTGTCCAAGCTTGTCCAGATCGTTATTTGTTAGTTTGACCTTCTCGAAGGAGACGACCTGCTTGCGAAGCTGCTCACCAGTGAAGGGTGAGTCCGGGTGAAGGTACAAACGGGCTGGTGCCGGTGGATCAGCCTTTCCAGCAACGAGCCACGAGCTCCTGTGGTAGGCGTAGCGGTACCTCTTATTGTCCACTGGGACAATATCCATCAGCACTGCGTAACGACCCTCTGCCCTGAGACCACTGAACGACACTCGACACGTCGGAAACATCCGCCTAAAGTACAGAATACCATTATTTCAACCATCTCTCGCAAATGTTCTAACTGCTGTCAAAAAAAGGAAAACGATTTCTCTCTACATCAACAATAATAATAATAGAAATTTTGTTGTTGTTGTCATCCGACGATTTTTTTTGTTTCAGCTCGTTTCATTCTTAATATCAGAAGACCGATAGATATCCCACGACTCGAGGGGCTATTCACTTGGGAAGTCTTTGGAAGTCTTTGGAAGTCTTTGGAAGTCTTCGGTTAGAATTCGAAGAATTCCTCGTAATACGCAACTGGAAGTCTTTGGAAGTCTTCGGAAGTCTTCGGAAGTCTTTGGAAGTCGGAAGTCACCTGTACACCGAAAATCGAAGTGAATAGCCCCTCGCCACGACTTGATATAAATTGAGTCACACCCCGTTGGTATTCACGTGACTTCTCAATCGCGCAAGATTGTGGCCCGTCGATCGTGTTGTAAATTTATTATATGTATACATATATCGACTCCGATGAATCCATTAGGTAGCCTGCTGATGGCTTTGAGGGGGCATTGACGCGGAGCCCAGCGTACCGGTCGAAGAAGAAATATTCCGTGATCATTTTGTGAGTGCGATGTGGCCGCTCGCAATAAGTTTAGCATGGAGGACCGTTGAACTCACGAAACACCCATAAGAAGAGAGCGGTGATAGAAGGGAGAGGGAGGAGGGTAACGTGAACCACGGGGTAAGAGTGGAAGAAAAATTAGCTGGAAACGGACCGAGAGAGTGAAAGAGGGAGGCTGGACCAACGCGCACGTAATTGCCCGTCCCGCGGTGTATCTCAAGCGTTAATCCCCGCGAAGGGAAGAATAGTGGCACTCGGCAGCGTCCGCTCGTGCCTCGGTAATTAGATCTGCGTCGCTCTCTTTATCCGTCAACTTAGACACCCTCTCGCTACTTTTTCCTCTTCCTTTTTTCGTCAGCCCCTCTCCGGAGGTTCCCACGACGCAAGACATACGACCCACCGCTCCCCCACTCCGTCTAATACTCCCACTACTACCGACTCGATTCATTAACAAAGGACGCATTGATAAATAAAAGCATTACTCACGACCTTAACGCGCCCGGGATGAATGCATACCAACTCGATCCCGAGCCTAGAGGACGACTTTGGTCGCCAAGGTGAAGGAGGGAGGCCGAGATAAGATCGGCGGGTGTTCCCGCGGTTTAGTGCTTGACCAGCAGGGGGCACGACACGGTATTAATGTTTGCCTCCGAGGCCCGTATAAGCGACTATAGACTCTACTCCATGACAACCTTGGGGTAGCGCATGCTTAAATATTGGTATTGAAGAAGGCTGCACCTCCATTCGGTGACATTCTACGGTGTATAGGATTGTATATACCCACATACGGAATTCAGAAGGGGATCCTGAATCCGTTCATACACGGCTCTATCTAGCTGCCTAACTTATTCAATAAAAACGCGTAACACGCAACGTTGTTACGAGGACTTTATTCCACGTTCTGTACAGCTTTTCAAGAAGCGCGAGCAATATCATGCAAGATGGACTGAAAAAACCGTGTTTGGTTCATGTGGATAAAATTTGGGATGTTTTACAAGTGAACGTGACAGTTCTACCAATGTTCTTTCGAGCTCTCTCGCATCGCGTAACAAATTCAGAAATAAATAGAAACTAGATCATGGTACAAAATACAATGTTCTTTTCATTCCGTAAAACTATTGAGTACATATATTCATCCACGACGTTGAAAGAAGAAGGTGTAGCTGTACGATATAACAGTGTGGAATATCTCTACCGCACCAAGTGGTAGGTTTTATGAAACGAGAACTAAAAATAAAGAAAATAGTGGAGAAGTAGCACCATACAGCGATACTAACGACAACTCTCTACACAGCGGCTAGACCGTCGCACCGTGGTGCAGCACGGCGGATACCAGAAAGAAAGAAATTCCGTGAATTCTTTAAACTTGTAAAACTGCCAACGATCACTCGCTACAGAAGTTCTTCGCTCGCTATGCAGCGAGGAAAGTAGTAGCTGAAGAAAAAAAGTGAACATGCGAGTTGGCGCGGAGCACGCGAACGCCACCAAACCGACGCACCCCGCAGTGGTACAACAGACCCAACGTATGCAGTTTCAAGCAAATGCGCTTGCGTGAAATGTGTGTCCGGTTATAAACGGTCGAGATATTCCTTAACTTGTACCAAGGGCTGAGGTATAGTTTTTTAGAGTTTTCAATCAACTAAAGAAGCAATTATGCAATGGTTCGAAAGATGAACTGGACCAAAACGAAGGGAAAAATGTAATTATCCAGGGGAAAGTCGTCAACACCATTCGGAAATTTTGTAATGATAACGAGTGACACATTCCAAGGATCGGATCCGACGAACTTTGGATAACTACTGAGAGAAATATCATAGACACATTCCGTCGATGATTTTAATATCTGTCAGACTTCAGCCCTGAACATATATTATATTGTGAGGAAATGCAAATTTCATTTCACTTAATCTTTTACGTCAACTGTGACTTTTGTTAGACATTATCTCTTTCTTTATTTTATGTGCGATATTTCGTTACCATACATGCATATGATACGTGACATGTTCAACTGTTATAAGGAAATTTGAAGCAAGGCATTATACATACCAGTACACAATTGGCGCGGATGGTGAAAAAAAATGTGAAAGAAGAGACACGTCATCCGATAATTACGAGTTACCGATCATCGATTAGAAATGGCCAATAATCCAGAACCTCTGACATACAGGCGACCTTCAACAAAATGCTTTCTATTCCGTAATTCGAACGTGTCGCAAATCGAATTCATTTGAATAAATTATGATTCTTGGGTGAGAGTGCAGTAATCGCGCTTTCAAAAACTCATTCTATGATTATACCCTTGATTTGAATAATCTCCTCTGCAGATATATCTGTCCTAAACAAATCCCTAAAATCCCATTTAAGGGGATGTTCACTCGACTTTGACGTGCATCCGGATAGATATCGGATATTGTAGACAAATATTTTTCCGTGCAATCAAAATATCTTGCTACCTCTTTTTTCGGAAATTAATGCAGTAGAACCTCGTTTATCCCAAGTAATGTGGGGAAGAGGTAGCTCGGATAAGCGAAAACTCGGATATCACGGAAGTATAGTGAGAAATTCGAAAATTTCAATGATTCATTTTGTATGTAATATCAGCAACAAAGTAGCAATCCGTGAGTGCTCAGATACGTCCGTTGCCTCGGATAACGCGGAGCCTCGGTTGAGCGAAGGCCGGATAAACGAGGTTCTACTGTGTATAAAATTCCGCTGTGCATCTCGATTTGGCTATCAGATCCGTGGACTTAGGTATCCGGAGATCGTCAAAGTCGAGTATAGCATGCTCATTTCGCAGTTTATTCTGATTTTTGACAGAAATATTGCCTGGCACGTGTCCCTCTTATAAAAAGTTGATGGGAATTTATCGTTGTGCGATAGTTGTTGCCGTCAATCTGCTGATTTCATGTAAGATAATTTATTCTGATTTTGATTGGCTGAGCCCGTTCTTCATCGTGTGGTGTGAAGTCTGAAATTTTTCCTGTGTCTTTTGTTCTGTCAGATTCATCCCGAAAGTGAAATGGCAAAAGTGAAATGAAGTTTCCACACAAAATATTGGT
>JAFFZH010015763.1:0-19484 GCA_018420115.1 Euura saliciscinereae | reverse complement strand
AACTATATAATATCATTTGCCACAAATAGATCGATCTATACTCCAAAATTGAATACATATAATAACCTATAACATCATTTGCCAACTATAACTATATAATATCATTTGCCACAAATAGATCGATCCATACTCCAAAATTGAATACATACATATAAATAAGAACAGACTTCAAACTGCATTGCTATATTTTGAAAAAAATAGCAAACAACGCTGTCACAATTATTCTTAATTAATTACAAATCAAATGTTCTGTACTCCCTGAAATACTCAAAAATCTTCATCAAGAATGTGGAAACGAAGTCACTCTAGAAGTAATATATAATGTATAATGAAGTCATACGGTAGATCTACATCCACTTCATCCACGAATATCTATGAATTTCTCTTCCATCCGATTCCAGCCAACTTCGGACTGTTCAGTCGTTAGAAATTCAGCTGTATATCAAGTCATAGATGCTATTCAAGCACGTAATATAACTACGACACGAAAGACCTGGGACTCGAGAAACTGAAAAAACAACTGATGTCAACGTAAATTGTTATTGGATCAAGGAGCTCAATTGGCATTTCCAATAGGCCATAATTGTTCTATATTTCATACATAACTCCGGCATTTGTATTGACCGGCTCTTCTTACGCCTGCGGTCTGTTGCGTTTTTACAGCTCTTTTTTATTTTGAACAACCTCGAGGACGTCCTTCCGACCTCGGAACAAACACCATTTAGATTGCAGAGCGAATGCGCGAAACAAAATGTGAAAAGTAAAAGAATATGTGGTTTGTTACTGATGTGACAATTGAGAAACGACGAATATGTACTCATATTTGGCAGCATAGTGGGTGAATTCAAACTGTAAAGTATGAACAGTGTATAGTTGAGAAAATCTCTACCGAGCACCGTTTGCCTAGACGTTTACACGGATATGCTATATACTCTGCAGGGATCATATTTTAATTGGTGCATTTTGCTTCTGAAGTAGCTGCAGCTAGCGTACATCTACGTATTTGGTATGATGCACCGGCAATATGCTGATGGTGATGTTCCTGCTGCTGCTGCAGATGCCTCTACACAAATTCTTTAAAGAGAAAATAAGACGCTATTTATAAGAATGGCTGCGGCTTCCCTCGGGCTATCTCTTACTCACACGTCGGTAGTCGGTTATATTGTTCCGTCAAAGCCGTTGGAAACTCTTCGCGACCAAGTGTTGACAGACAGCAGACAGACAAACGAACAGGCCCACACAAATTACAATTCATACAATACCCTACACCCTGTACCGTCTTTGAATTTTCAGAAAATGAAACTATTTTTCAATATTTACTCGATATATATGTCTATATATATATTTCATACATGTTCGACACTGCAGTTAGCGATCAATACATTCGATAAATCAATAACGTCCGATGATGTGCAATTACAAGAAAAAAAAGAAGAGAGGAAACCTTAACCATTTCATATTATCCGCATCAAGTTACCACAACTAATCGCTGGTTTTGCACTCTCCTAATTGCATTGCTGCATATAATCATTTGACGTTAGTTGTTAGCATAATAATTATCATGCGGTAACTAATAGCTTATCGATTATCATCTCTTTTGTGTATGTATAAATTTACACGCGCGAATTAAGTTTGTTCATCAAGTGGTATTTAACTTCGATAAAACTTTATACGACCATAATTCTCATGCCATACACAAAGTTTTACTTCAGATTAGCTAAGCGACGTAACTCCAGGTATCCTTATAGTTTTCAGGCACTGTGCAAGAAGACTGCTGCGATGCGGTTAAAGAGGACAAGCGGGCGTAAAGAGACATAACGCTGAGCAATTAACGAACGAATAATAAAATGGATTCGAAAGTCTTTTGCAAACCACCAATGAATATTATTTGTTTTTAGATAATAATTGGACACATTAGAGGGGATTTGTGCAGAAAGAATATACGTTCATTATTTTCACGTCCGCTTATGTTTGCTCAATTTGAGGTACACTTTTGGACATGGTTCATTTCTAAAACTCGGAATACTTATTGCACTGTTCCAAATAAAGTGTCAAAACTGGTCCACCAAAGATTTTATGTCGATTTCAACATTCCTCAATTTTATTATCAGATAAAAAAATGTTAACATAACACCAATTTCTGTTATATCGACATAAAAATAAGACAAATATATGTATAATGGACCTACTATGACAATTTGTATAGTCGAATATATTCGTGATCCAAGTAGGGTAGAGACGGGCTGTGCAGGCCCTCAAAAGTGTAAAGCTTGAAATGAACATTTACTTGAAGATACAGATGGTCGAATTATCACTACGAAATTAAAGGTCGACCTATGATCTGCGTTAAACGGCTTTATGAGTGGGTTCATGGGATTGGAATCAAACGAATTCTTGAGCCATGAACTAAACTCTTCAGCAAACTTGGATAATCGAGTTACCATTATAATTATGAATCTTTAGTCTTCGGATAGGCCCGTATTTATCGACTTCGTAGCTGTTTTAGGAAGGCTATATACAAATACCGTGGATCCCACTACTCCTATTCGTGTCGTTTTTCTGCCAATCTATTCGACATGTTCAGATACTGAAGTTTCAGTGGTATTCACATAAATGGCGCATTTGAACCGCAGATGACTTTAACATTTTTCCTTCAAAATAGGGCAGTTGGAAATATACGGGACCATACTCATCTCGGCACTTTTGAAATATAATGCGACTTATGCCCTTGTTACGCTGGTCCCCTCATTTTATAGCAACGATCTATCAATGGTTCGCACTGTAAGCCAACATTATTGAAACCAAATGGCGATGATTTGTTTACTAAACATCAATGGTTCGCGGAAATTTGAGCGCAGATTCATGGAAACTAATAAAATACATCTTCTGTCGGCAATTGTATGTATCTTCACCGCGTGGCACTTAAAAAATTTAGTTTTGTCACAGCTGCACGAAAAATTGGACTTTCTGTGCCTGTGACGAGGGTGTAGGGTAGACAGTATTTGCCCGTTGACGGGTAGAAGTGTTAACGCATGCGCGCATCATTGATATTGTATTCTACGCTCGGTGGCAATTCACCCTAGAGCGTAAAATCTAGCATTCGCGATGCGCACTTGCGCCAGTAACTGTCCGCTGACCTGGTCGGACCCGATGCAACGCTACATAAATCATGGCTACCCTGGGATAAAATTTCCAGTTTTTCAACAGTCTCTGTGAGTCTCTCAAAGTCTCGCACAGTTTCGGAAAGTGTCTTTTCTAGTCTCTTGAGCGACTCGGGCAATCATCCCTGTACAGTCTCTGAATAGTCTCCCCCCCAGAGACCAAAAACGACTAGGGCCATAATCTCTCAAGAGTCTCGCTCAGTGAGAGACGGATATTCGAGTCTCTGCACATTTTGAGATCTTTAGAGACTCTGAGTGATTGGAAATTTTATCCCGAAACGTACTTCTCTACAGGCATGACAAAGTTACACTTTTCTTACAAGTGTGACAAAAAATATCATGTGTGAAATTTACACACGTCAGAAACCGCCTACTTTTCATCCTTTCCACAAAATATACTATTTCAGTTGGTGTGAGGTCTTTACCCTTTCATGTTTTTCGAAGAGACGCCTTTTCGAGGGATGATGCTAAAATATACAAAACATCAGGAGCTATGTATCCGTGGATTGGGAACAGACCGTTATTGACAAATTGTTTATTCGTTCAGAATGTAATCGTCTAATCCTCATAATTCTGTCATTAGACGATTTACAAACTTGTAGTCGCTAAGACATCAGGCTGAAAGGTTTTGAAAAATAGTCTGTTACTGAAATATATTTATCGTTGTTGAATAATTCAGAGAATAAGTTTGATATCCGCTCATGTGATGTAGCATCGTTCAAAAGACGTGAAATATTATCCTATTTGCGTAATTCGATTACCTAATTGCATATTGAATAGTAATAATCAAGTCTTCACGTCGCTTTATAAAAACGATCAAGTATATTCTATTTCGAGAAACACAGACTGACGAAAAATAACTTACGTCGAGCAGAAATATGTAGGTGTCTATGCAGTTGGCCTATCTAGAGCGGCCAAAATTTACTTGCAACTTAATGCTCTGTCCATCTTTACTTGATATGAGATTTATATACGTCAATGTGAAGCAAAGCCTCAAGAAACAGTCCTTAGTCATTAACGCCAGTCAACTATTATACGGTTCACTAATAATGTTAAATTTCCTCGCCCATATATACATTTGAAGAGATAATTGAGCGAAATAAATCTCTGAATGACTCCTGTATCTATCGTACTACAGCGTTAACACAGTGTTCATATATACATATCGGCTTTGCATGTGTAAAACTAACGTAAGTCGCTTTCGTCGGACCTCTGAAAAATCCTAAATTAAGAACTAAACGGGACTTTACTTCGTCACGCCTTGAATTAAAAGTTTAGAGGCTTTCAGCTCCTTGGTTATTAGATAACAAACGAAGCAATGACTCATTTAGTAACCGTCAAGAACCCAACTTGGTCTCCAGACCTCAGACCTATCTACGACTCTATGTATATGCGGCTATAGTACAAGTGTGAAAGTCCCGGTGTGCGATAGAAATAGGAAGAAAAGTAAGGAAGAAGAGGGAGCAAACGAGGCCCTTGCTCGGTTCGGGACTGGAGGGCCTGGCTAATAAATTAATGGTCGCGTTCCGTGTTGGTCCCCGGTCGCCCCCGCGTGAATTGTAATGTTTTGTAAACAACGAACCAGTGGGTTTCTCCGATGCCGGGGGAGATAGGGCTCATTCCAACAGTAGTTGGGCCGGCTGGTAGGTAGTTGGTTAGCACCTACGGGCCAGCTACGGGTGCCTCCAGACTAGATATCTCCCTTTACTAACCGATCCCGATTGGTTATGTCTTTATGACCCGCACCAGCTGGTCCAAACCCAAATCAAACTATCGCTTTATAGTAACAGGACCGCTACCGGCCATGAACGCTTGCGGTTGGCAAGCGGAGATTATAGTCAAGAGTGATTCGCTTAGGCTTGTGACATTGCACGATTAATCGTTCTATCAATCACATCTACCACACAATGTGTACTTAAGAAAGAGTTGAAACGGGTGATAAGTATTTTTCTTCACAAATTTCGAGTCTTGTCACCTTAAATAATTCATGCTACCACAAAACGGCTCTACATTCTGTAGAATCGGTTACATATTTACCTGAGTATAACAAATTACAGGCATACATGAAGGTTAAAGACGCGAGACCGTCTCAGTCCCCGGATTGCCTGCCAATAGGCCCAACTTCGACTCCCGCGGCACCGGATGATTTTCAGTCACAAATTGAAGTCTTCCAGATTGAAATTAGAAAGAATCTCACCATGCACTGATTTTGTTCCCTTTCATCTTTATCGTACATTTTCCAAAGGTTGCGACTTTTTCGTATAACATGAATCATTAACACCGCATTTGAGTGTGGTGAGTGCATTTCATCTGCATCTGCAAAATTTTAAAATTCTTTCGATGTCAACTTCCATCAACGGCGATGAAATTTCGAACCGCTTTTGGTGGTAATCGTTTGCGTTTGTTGTCAGAGGATCCAAATGATCTTCTTTACTATGGTAGATGCACCCGCTCAATGCTTGGGAACAAAAACTGACCCTTTTGATCATCCTCTTTCGCAAAAGGTTGTCAGTAGAAGGAACGTATTCAATATGATTTCGAAAAAACGTGTTCAGGTTAATCGGCTGTCGCGTTCTGTATCTCATATAAAAATGGTGAAGCTTTCGGCCGGGGAAAATGTTCAAGCTTGTTCTGTTCCGAGCTTGGTAATGCTTAAGGTCCGGCTCCTCTGCCATGTTTTTGCACTGGAATAAAATAAGTCTAAGCCAAGTGTCTCGATTTTACGTCTCAATAGTAGGTTTGATTCGCGCATTTTTACAGGTAAATCTTTTAGCTTTGTGCCAATTGCACGAATTTGTTGAAAGGTGGGGCTTCGAAAAACGGATTGGTATTCACAGGAGTTTTGATCGATTTACGCGTTACCTAGTTCTGCGACAATGGTAAATCATGCACGATGTACAGTCCTATATCGTTGTTGAATACAGACTCAAATCGTCGGAGGTATTACGCAGACAAAAGACTCGAACTCAGGGTTGTGTGGGGAGCTACAAAATCGCTGTAAGTATGCCTAACGTATCCTTTCCTATGTTACAGCTCTCTGAGACAGGTATCGTATCGTTAGATGAGAAGATTCCAAGGTTCGCCGCGTGAGTTCCAGTGAGATAATGGGTACCAGGGTTTTGGGTGGAACGAGACATACGCAATATAACGGCAGAAAAGCAGCTCCTCCGGGTAGAATAATTCATCGGCCTTTTACGTTTTCCAGTTGTTTCTCCCCAATTTCGTGCGCAGAGTTGCTCTTTGTTTGATATATTTCGTACCGCGAGATAAGCATTTATTGCACACTTTGCGTGTGCATATCTCGGGTTTACGTTCAAAGCTCAAACATCCATTCATAGAAGAGGATGCAGATACAAACCCTATCTGCTTCGTCGGCGAAGATTGACGTGATTGTTGGCTATTGTCTTTATATTGTCCGAGTGACTTTCGTTCCTCAACTATAGAATTCATCCCTTGCACTGCATCGTGAAGCTTTCGACATCAGCAACGACAAGACGGACTGTTTGGGGTGTAAATTCCATCCGACAGATACTATATGTACGTATTAGATTGTGGGTGTACTGTGTCTTACCATGCTGATGTAGCTTTCCACCACCGACAGCTTGCTGCTGTGAATTTTTGTTGTTACTACTCTGCTGTTGAATATTGCGCGAATCCCTTCGTGCCATGATGGCCGCGATGCTGAAGTCCGTGGCGCATGGCCGATTGGAATTGCAGTTGTTGTTGAGGTTGTTCAATAATCCAGGTATGCTGCTGTTGGGCGACGAAGGACTGGAGCTGCAATCGTCGGCGTCGTCGCGGTTGCACGATCTTGGTATCTCGGTAACCGTAGTAGTGGAGTTTGGCTCGCCCTGCATTTTCCCGTGACGGAGGAGGCGCGAGCAGGAAGATTCCTCTTCGGCGCCACCTTCACCGCCGCCGCCCGCGCCACCGTTACCGCCACGCGTCTCTGTCGTCGTCTGGAGTCCAAGTCTCTTCCTTCCGGCGAAGGTACGCGACTCGAGCAACATTCCCGACTTACTTAGAAATTTATATACCCTTTATCTCACCCGACTTTTAAACCCTCCTTCACAGCTATATTATACCTTTATAGAGTATATACACTCCACAGACGGTAGCGGTCTACGCTACGAGATATTATATTTATGTCACAGATGTATTCAAGTGTCCGTAGCCGAAGGTATTCCGTCACCCCGGCAGACAACGCAGGCGCGTTCCTTCACTTGATGCAGGTCAAACATCACGCATATCGTAATGTACGAACGTTTTAGTGACCGGCACAAACTCATATTTCAATTAACCTCGCACTTATCTTGAGGATACATTGGGCTATCTCAGTAAATTGAAGAAAATCGGAGACATCTGCACCATTAACGTAGATAATTGATCATAGAGGTACAAATTTAGCGTCACTGAAACTCGTAATTTATACAGTCTTCTTTATTCCATACTCAACGTACGTTTGTATTTTTTTTTTTCTTCTGCTTTTACTGCCTACTCATCATTCCGAAAGACCAAGTATTGCAACGAAAACTTCCGACTGGATTAATTTCTCAATTGAAACTTTATACGAACATTCTCAACGTTACCTCTGAAAAATAGTTCGCCTAAAAACGCGCGCGCGGACGTACGGACAGACAGTCCTCGTAACAGACCCAGTGCCTGGCAGACTGACCTCAGTCGACAGGATGGTCGTTGGTTGGCCTTCCCCTCTCCGCGGCGTCGCCTCCCTCCTCCCCTTCTCGCCGTCCGTGAAGCTCCTTGCAAGCACAGAGGCACAGACCGTTGCCGTCGTCGGTCGGTATCAGAGGCGTGCTTCGCACAAGACAGACCACACCCTCGACGAAGTTAAGCTCCGCCCTTAACTAGCGACATCTACGTTCATCACTACGCAAGTATACCGTGCGCGGTAGCTGCTACGTAGAATCGTTGTGTGTGGCGTTTTATCCCCCTCCGACTTCTGGCAACATACACCGATATTATCGCCGGGGGTGGGAGCTTTCGAAACTGTGTTCGTGAGTACGTATTTCCATTTGCCACAGCGGTTGCATGTGTATATTCTTGTTTGCGCCTGCGTGCATTACGTACACACTCGGGTTCTTCGTACGCGCCATATCCAGCTACGCGACAGCTGCCATTTTTTATTCCTACAGCGGCCGGAGGGGGAGGACCAGGGGGGCTGTTGCTGACAGCGACCGCTCTCCCTACAACCCGCGGGTGAGTACCAATTTATTGTTTTACGCTGTCGGACTTTGAAAACGCGAGAGTCGCTCCTACCCACTAGATTCCTGCGCTGTACTTCTGTAAGGGCGTCGTGACGAGACCGGTCGACCGTCGACGGCGGCGTTTCCGAACAGGAGGAGGGAGGAGGGAGGAGGGATTTAAACGTGGTGCCCCACCCGATGAAACCACTCACTGAGGTAGAGAGGTGTATTACGTACCCGCCACTTCGCTCAATTATGTTATTATTTCGCTTCTCATTATTATTGTCATTATTATTATTTATGAGTCTGTAGTAACCTGGGCGCGCCACCTTCCCTCGAGCCACTATCCGTATGTCAAGCTTTTTTCCTTACCGCTGGGAACAGGGATGATCGAGAATGCGCGGGATGTTTTTACATCCATCGCGATTCGTACCAATCGGTATACAGCTCTCAGGTGCGGCTTACCTTCTTTGTGAATTCGAGCACCGCCTCTCGTCGTGGACTGAGAGATCCAATAAATAACATGTTTACCCTCGTTTTTATCTCATGCACGTATGATGCATACTTCTTTGCATAACTTAAATTTCTTCTTTACATTTCCTTCACTCCCCGCTTACTTGGCACAGAGAAAATCAAATACCGATGTCGAAAGTTATCTTGGATACAATATTAGTGAAAACAAGTTTAGGTTTTATACCCAAGATCAATAGACAAAAATCAAACGGTCCGTTCAACGAAAAAAAATAATAAGTGCGCCGTAGAATTTGCAAGCGACATAGAACATGTTCATCTCATTCTCACAATCAGTCCGTAAAGTGGCTGAAAAAGGAATTACGAATCCCATCATCGGAAACCTAGCCTGCAAAGTTCCATAACGTACGTCAGATGATCGCAAGGCGATAGTTTTAAAAACCATGTTTCCCTGTTTTAGGTGCAGACTTCTAGAATCTTCACAGAATTTGCATTAGTTTTTCTTCGTTACAACATCATGTGTAGGTGAGGGTGGGGCACATTGGGACGGTTTTTTCAGAGCCAATTTCCGACCTTCAGGACAGTTTATATTGGTCCGGTTTTGGTATGGATCACTAGTCTCGTTCATAACCTACTAGCCTGAATTGCATACAATGGCATTGTCACTGATACAAAAATGTGCTACGCATTTTTCGAAAATGTTGCCCCACGGTGGGGCACATTGGGACATCGTATCGTACGGTTGTTGTTGATGTTTGATACATGAATTATCGTGAATTCTTCAACAGTGATAATCATAAATAACCACTAACGATCCAAATTTTTCTCATCTGACGTTGGACAATGGTTCAGATGACGAAAAAATTCATACTTGTTGTGCATGGCTAATATTTCTGTTCTATTTGCAAAAATGATAATAAACATGAAAGCTTATCGATATCGTGCAATATTGAGGGATTGTACAACCGATTTCAATCGTATTTCAGTTATTCGACGAACTTCCTATTCGGATATTCACCCTCCCAAAGTATGAAAAAATCGAAAACAAAGCATCTTCACGGTATATCGCTAAATGTTTCACGCATTGAATGTTACCTAAAATGGTACCTATTTATGTATAGGAGCGAGTTTTGATAATACGCAGTGCTTATGAAGTTACAGCCTTACGAATCAATATCAAAAAGTTTAGCCGGCGAGCGTTAAATGTGTAATTTTTTAATTGTCAGCGAACAACTTTGAACAGGCACACCAAACTCTGGATAATGTTTCCTTTTGGTGTTTGTGATGTAGATAAAAAATGACGTTGCCCTAAGTAGGTATTCTGCAAATAGGAAAAATCGTGGTCTCCCAATGTGCCCCACCTTTCCCTACTTGGTTTGGGCTGAAAGATAAATTGACTTCACCTCAAGAAATATAACGCGTATACCTATAACCTACCCCTCGTGGTTATGGAAACCGGGAGATGAATTGAAAAAAAAAATAGAAGATAGGAGAATACACGGAGAGACTTTTTGTATTGAAAAGTCCAAAAATTTGCTAGGAAACTCGGGATATAAGTGCATTTTATTAATAATTACTAGCTTGTGTAGTAATACCAAAATTATTAGTTGCGATAGGAAAAAACCCAAGGGGCTTGAGCTATTTTTCGAAAGTGTTGTGAACTTTACCAACGAAGATATTAAAATAATCACGGATGAGGTTACTACTATAGCCAATGGCAATAAGTCTGGCAAATACTTAGAATGAAGAGCAACATCTCTAAGTCCCTGTGGTAAAATCGTGATCGCCGCGACAAGAAAATTACAATACTGTCTTGTAAATGTGTTGTTATTTTAGCGATTTTTACCATTCAGTATAGCAAAAATAATGCGACAAAATTTCAAAAAGTTTTATGCGGCTGGCTTTTCGCTTTTCTATTTCTACTTACAATTTTCACAAACCTTCGGTAATTTATACATTGGTTATGGGGGGTTATTGTTGCTGTATATTCTATCGCCTCCTCTTCCCTAACGTAACCTAACCTAACCTAACCTACCCTACCCTAACTTAACCTTAGCCTAACTTAACCAGAGCCTAACTTACGCTACACGCTCGCAAGTCGGACGCATCGCAGTGTACACATACCTACGCGTTGTCAGCAGCGGTCCTTATATATTCTGCACGGAGATCATTTCGTGCACTAGCGAAAAAAAATCCGGGCGCTTGTAGCCACCTATCGGCGGACTTTTGAAACGCAAAACTCTATTCGGACTTCGGTCACTTATATACACATATACCTATGGCCTATAAGCGGCAACGAGTATTTATTATTCTCGCTGGTAATCTTCGCGAGACAAATTTTCCTATAGTATATGTTATTCCACATTCTCTGGCAGGTCTTAGTATTATAGATGGCATTTCTTGCTAGTCTCATTTTTACTATACCTACTCATATGATGATTCTTAATAGCCGTTTAGTAGGTACTTGCTGCCCTTTAAAATGGCAAAATATCCTATTCGAAATATCAGCTTCCTCTATTGTTACAGGGAAATATCAGAATGATGCACTTATATCCAGAGTTTCCTAGCAAATTTTTGGACTTTTTAATACAAAAAGTCTCTCCGTGTAGTGTTTCCAAGGTATGGAATTAGTACTATACTTCGGGTGCGCTTTAGTTACGTGGAATCAGCGAGCTTAAATACGTCTTGACGTAACCGAGTCAGTTCCGAAGCTTTCGGCGCCTGCGGAGTACTGCTTTCTAGCCATCCACACTTGCATCGTATGTAGCATGATAACCTTATGTTACTGAACTCAGAATCGATAGGTGCTCATTGCTTGCATGTGGAAGCTTGCAGTCTTGACAATATCGAAAAAAAATGAGATTCAAGTCATAAGTGTTGATAGTGCTAATTGATAATTAAGTAAGCGTACGTCGTGAGACTCGGTGATGCCTACAATACACAGCCATGATGGAACGGCAGCAAAACTTCTATGAATTTTGAAAAACTGCACCGAACCGCAAATGTTTGGGTTATACCTGACTTAATTCCAGGTTCATATAACTGTAATCTGACGGCTGAAGGGTCAGGAGAGGTTAAATAATTCGCGGTACGAAATTTCGTTTTGAAGGTCACGAAGTCCAGACCTCTGCAGCCGGTCACCTGATGACCAAATTAAATGTAACGACCTCTTACGCAATACGCCATTAAAACGGGATCAAGTTATCACACGGTCGTGAAAAATGGCGCCGAAGCTACGACGGCAGGAAGATAATCGATTACACATCTTTTCCCTATCGTAAAATGTTACATGTAAGTAATACTTTTTTTCCGAATCTTAACGTCCTATACACCTACTATGTAGCCTATTTCTTGGTATAATGTATGTCCTAACCCTCTGGCGTAGAAGTCTGTACCCAAGAACTTGAGGTCCTCCACTAACTGCTGAGTGCTGTTCATCCACCAGCTTTTTTTTAGAATTCTGACTCAGTAGTCCCGATTAACTTGCGAGTCCGTGCTGGGAGCGTGGAGACGCAGCGGATTGCTATCGAAACGGGCTTGAGCCAACGATAGAGTAAAGCTAAACCTCACCAAACGTCGAACGCTGAATTTCTTTTATTTTGTTCAGGGAAATTGTGGTGTCAAAGTGGTAGATGTGCCAGGCTAATTGTAAGTGAACTGTCTGAATGTATTTTGGTGAGGCATTGGTTTAAAGTCTCTATATTCACAACACTTGCATATCCTCAGAACAGAACCAATTCCGCGCTTAAATCTTGACTCTGCAATGCCACCGCTTTCTCGAACGATCTTTTCCACTTTGCCTAGCATGTCCCCTTCCCACTACGATCCCCATCTACTTTCCACCCGGGTCCTAGAAATAAAAACGAAAGGAAAATCTGTCACTCTTATAAACCTTGAACAACTTTTCTATTGAATGCAAAACCATCCTAGGTCCCCTATGTGTGTTTATAATATAATTCCGCTCAGGTCCTATTGAATGTAGTGTAGGACTTCCAATAAGGCTCAATGTGTAGATCTCACACTGTTCTTACAGTTACACTCGACAGTCTACAATGTGATGGTTGCTCTCATTTATATAACCTTGGACGATCGTGACTCAAGAAATATTGATAAAGCTGTAAAACGGCACGGTTGAATTTGCTCAACAAGCTTATAGAATACTGGACTCCCAACTGTCGGTTTGATGTATAAAAAATGTTCCTCAATCCACTATGCAGATATAGGGACCTACACAGAAGCATAACAAAAACTGAATTAACTGAAGATATGCTTATGTGTTCTGTAGACGTCGCAGGCTCTTAAAAACCAAAAACCCGACTTTCGACGTCATGTTCACTGCAGGAAAGATAAAACCATAGTCGCCCATGCACAAATTCTAAAGCTTCGTCAAGAATTGAAACCGTCAAATACCTAGGCGAGAATCTCAATAACTTTAGGGAAGAAAGCTCCTTGTGCTGTCAGCTAGAAAACATTCGTTTATGAGCGCTACACGTCACTGCTGATGAGGCTGCTCATGACTGTACTGTTTGACTGCAAAATTGAATCACTATGCCTTCAATTAAATCTGTACACTAACGCCTCATCTTCACGAACTTCACAATCTTCTATTTTCCGAATTCTGTCTTCTTCTCTCTTCTTCTCCTACCTTCTGCCGCATATCTTCTTCTTTTCGCCTAGGTACATGTATAAACTAAGTACGGCTGTGCGATTGATCGATTAATCGATCTTTCCTCTGACTTCAGGATGTTGCTTAGTGAGCCAAACGCGGGATGTTCGGTTTCCCGTATAGGGATAACGGCAGGGACTGACTCCAGGCTACTATACTATGGACTACGGATATGGTGCTAGAGAAGGACGGCTCTGGGCGGGAAAATCGCGATCTTGTGCTTCGGTTCATACAAGTCTTCTCGCTGATCTTATGTACGTTTTGATTCTTTCCGGTCTCAAATTGGAGGTGAAAAGCACGGATCTATGTCGTTTATTTCGTCGAACTTCGGAAAAAAAATTATTCATCGTTGTATCACCAAACTAAATATATACCCATTGTTCGCACCGTATTTACGACTCGGAAAATGATTTCAAAATTCTGAAAAGTACATGGTACAGACTGCTCCTTCACCTTCAATATACTTCCAAGGCATCTTCGATATCTTGTAGAAAACTTGCATGGAACGTCTGCAAGCGCCAGCTGCGCCGGGGGTAGGCAACGTCGTCAATAACATATTGAAATCTTACATACGCACGTTGTATATCCTTTTTAAGAACATATAATCCCAATTCTTCGTACAGCAAAATATATATTAGCATTGAAAATGCTTCCGTTTTCGGATCAGTAGTGAGGTCTGTGGGATCAAATCTTGAAATGATGCAACGGGAGCGATGAAACGGAAGCAATGAAACGGAAGTGCGTAATGAAAAGTTGAAGAAATAAATGATAAAAGAACAAAAACAATAGAACGAGGGACATTGAGGTGATGTAGATTTCACGGTGCAAATGATGATTCGTAGTGTAATCATAGATGGCAATAATAATAGCGCAGCATGTAAATTTATTATTCGTTTTTCACAGATCTTGCAATCTTGCAATCGTGAAATCCGTAATCGCCATCACGCTCTATAAGCGTTTGGAATGAACGTTTTGAAAAAAAAAAATTACGCATTTGCGTTTTACTCTCTCGATTCTACAGTCAATCATGCTTTCGTCACTAAAACTAGGTATCAACTATAGTCTCATACATGTTACTGAGAAGAAAAATACTCCAGGCGGTAAAATGGAAAAAATAAAATGAAACCAATATTCTAGAAAAAATTCATCATAAAAAACCGATGTACCGAAAGCTTTTGGACAGTTATTACCACTTCTGTGTCATCTTTCCGAATTCAAATGAAAACGGTACTTAACTTACCTGTTTCTTTGTCAGATGGAATCTTGTAAAATATCAATTGAAATTGAATAATAATTTCCTAAACTCAAATACAGTTTTATATAATCATATGAAATTGGATGACACCTGTTACTCTTCTTGTCCCAGGCTGATTACTAATCGTGCCTTATTTAGAGCATGATTTGCTACTCAAACACAGCAAGTGTACTATCCCTGGCGAAAATGAAGTGTGCAAAGAGATGTTCGAGAGGTACGTGTTCGGGAAGTGTCTGCACGCTTCATGGAATGTATTTTGAAACAAGAGTCAGAGTCCCGAACACCTGCGAACACTCCGGGCCGTGACCACTTCGCGCACACTTGATGCACATCAGTGAACATTTCCGACACATTTTCGGCACACCCAGATTTAGTACCCGTGATCACCACGCGGCGGCGTTGCTTCTCACAGCCAGGTAATCGCGGTGGGAGGATATATTCGGGCGCGGCGCGGTGGTCAATGTGGTCATGTCACTCGTTTCTGGACTACGGCCGAACCAATACCTCCCAGAGATTCAGGTGTTTACACTTCACGCAATCTTCATCCACACTCCATGCACACTCCGTGCACAGTCGACGCACATTTCTGACTGCACGTCTTGTCACGCTTTCCTTGTTTCAATTTACATTTTCAGCACAGTTCCTTTCAGACTTCTGTCACACTTTGGCCACATTTCCAAAACATTTGAATTCAACCTTCGGTGACATTCGGTTTCACACTTAATTTTCGCCAGGGTGATTTTGGACGTAGGTGGGTAATGCCACGCACACACCGTGGGGCATTGCCAGACACATATCCTTTAGAATTGAGTTTGTGTTCTTTCATTTGAAACACTGATGGAACTTGATCCGACATTTATTCCATCGTACCCCTCCTTGCAGGCACAACATTGCAAATCCAAGTATCCTTTGTACAATGCATGAATAGCTCATTATAAGAGAAGCTTATCACTTTAAATCTCGAACAATTGGAATCATTTTTGTTTATGCGTCTCCACTTTTGAAGCCGTCACATATTATTTTGCGGTAAGGATTCGCTGAAGATACATTGCCTGGTAATACCGGATACCATAAAACCAATCGCGTCCGGCATTGTCTCTACACCAAATAACCGGACCAGAGAAGCGCGCTTGAATTGTTGGAGTAGATAGAGGGGGAGTTATATCGGAAGGAAAATTATGGAGAAGAGAGTTGATGCCAAGTGGATCATCATTAAAAAAAATATTTGCTGGCTCGTATGTTCAGGGGAATGATAACGATCATTCAGCGACGAAAGAAGCCATTTCCAGAAATCGTTGAAGAAAATGTGTGAATATTATTTGAAGTCACAACCTACTCCGACTAATCAAATTTGTCTGATCGAATTTGATTGTTCCAACGATTCTGCGTAGGAAATTTAGTTCTGAAAAATATTCCTTAAATGGCATGATTGTTCAATGCAACGGAAGAGCATTCGAATACATTTTTTTCAAACACAAGAAGGCACGAAAATCCCATTTTCGCATCACTGCCAAGGGGTTAATCGGTATCTCACATGCGACCACGTAGCCGTCCCACTCTGAAAATTTGGGTTTCTCACTGAAAAAATCTCAGTTTTCGGAATAAAAATTCAAACGAATAATAAAACATTAAGCACACGGAGAAATCGCTGTTTTACGTCAAAAAACGTGTTTTTGAGTTCGTTTTAGCAGAGTTAGTTGAAAATAAAAAATGAATTCGAAAAGCTGACAGTTTTTCACATGCAAAACGTATTTTTCGAATTTTTATTGTGACGTTGGAAGTACGTCAGAAATGCGTTAAAAAATTTTGTCCTAAAAATTGAATATCGTATTCCTCGTGAACGGTAAGTCCTATTTGGCTGGAACTTGGCGAATCTACCAATCTTGGTTCACAGAATGCGAGGAAAAAAATTGAGGCAAATCGATTTTTTCGGGCCCAAACATTGGTTGATAATTGGTGAAATTGCCCATATACAAAAATGTGCGCAGCGTTTTGCGAATCGACTTGAATAGTCGAAAACTACAATTTCTATGAATCTAAAGGATTCTGTTCATCCTGCACAGAATTGAAACCTTATATTCCAATTATTAACAGAATTCATCCGTGGTGTGTTAATTTGAGCTTCTTGAGAGGGTCTCAGATCACGAAATCTTGCTTACTATACGTATCATTTGGACCGCCCCCAGCTTCTCCATAACCGAACTCAGTGACAAAAAAGGACAAATGTTATAAATATTTTTTGTGTATGCAACCATGGGGCAATTAGGTACTGGAAACATGCACGATTACAGTGTAGCGGGCAATACTGAAAAGCTACAGGGAGCCTATAGGGAGCGGATAGACGTATCAAAGGGGAAAAACAACGAAGTGCGTAATATAATTTCAAAAATAAGAACTGCGACCGAGTCTGGTTGTACGGCATAGGCCATGTGAGTCTTGCAGGCCGCGGAACGAAGGTCTTTGTGGATGAACAGATACCAGCTATAGCTGCGAAGTAACCGACTGATGAGACGACTGGAAACTGCGCTGGGTCTGTTTAAGTAGTTTCGAGATTTCTTTGAAGTGGTTTCATCGTCCTGGTTGTCTGGGAACATTAACGCGCGTATACAGCTTTCGTGAAAGTAATACATATAAGATAATAATGATCATAACATAATGTACACATAACACAGTCTCGTAGAGAACGCTCTGTGGTTCTCGGTCCAGACTTTGAATGATGCTGGACCGCGCGGGGGCGCCGGAACTCACGGTACCTACGACCGGAAATTGCGGCTGCGGCATCCCTTTGACAGACGACTTTTTGATACTTTTGATTTCAACTTTGCTTATCCCCCCCGCCACTATCTTCTACAGCCATCCGTTCGTTACAAAGTCGAGAGAACTTTGTTCTGACTTTTCGTGTCGATTCTTACTTGCACATCGAATGCCTAAAGCTGCCGGATTGAGAAGCAAAAATATGAAACTAGAGTTCAGAAATCTACACTCCGGCTAATCTTACTGCTGCGGACGAAGCCCCCGCAGAGATTAGCTTCGTAAACCAAACTAGGGCGTCGGGGTGCTCGTCAATTTGGCGTGGGTACATGTAGCTTGAGGTGTCATGTGGCCATAAATAGTTGGGTGATGGTGTAGGCAGTAGCTGTAGCGACTATGAGCGAGTAGCCCAAATGGGAGGGGCCTCCAATATCCCTCTTTCAGTTGAAGGGGAAAACGGTTAATCACTTAGAGGTGGTGGAGCTGTCTGTTCGCAACGCCCTACCCGCGTAGCGTACATTGCATATACCTGCACGTACGCAGGAGTGTACGGTTCAGGGTGTGTGCACATCGCAGATATACCATGTTGTGTACAGGTATAAGGTAGAATGCAAAGAAAGCTATATAGAACGCACATATACGGGCACAGTACCGTATATTATATGATTCTATCCTTTTTGGATTTATTCGTTAAGCTTCATTGTGGAATACCCTCAATGAAAATTAGCCGTGGTTATACTATAAAGTGCCTTTTTGGATGGTTCCTTCAGTTTACAATACCTGGAAGTAGTACCATAATATTTTCTCACGCCTGGTCGCAAAATGCCACTTTCCATACCTCCTGAGCGGGCGCAAAACGGGACTTTTTCGCCCGAGGGCTGAAAAGATTTGTTTTGCGCCTGATCAAGAGGTACAAAAAGTGATATTTTCTGAGCAAGTGTTAAGAAAAACATCGTGTGCATCACGGGCTCAAGGGTATTTTGGCGTGTGTAGTCTTTGCTCCCTCGACAAACAATGTACTATTATATTACGCGGGTATGTTTTACGCGCTTCTTCAATCCGTGTTCGACGCCTGAAGCAGCCGTTTTACTGACGGTCGGATGATTCTGCGAGTGCGCATGTGCGAATTGAGAATGCAGTTATACTTTCAAATTCTAGGCGTTAAAAGTCACTTTACATACACTCCGCACATGCGTATTCGTTTGTTAATCTTATGTTATTGCACGCTTCAACCTAACCGTAATTAAAAAAACGCACAACGTACTCTTGAGTTTTATAAAGTACCTTGTGCACCCTGAAGGCAAACTCAGTCTTCTGACGTCGAGCGTCAGTTTGCAACAAGAGTTGTAGGTGCGCGTGTACACGAGCCCAAGGCGAAGACGAGTATCGCCAGCTCACGCTCGGCATTGAAAGACCGTGTTTACCTACGTGGTGCACAACATACTATTAGGCAATGTGGACTATGGATAAAGTATATAATATTCCTGAAAATTGCACATTGTCGTATAGGATAGTAAAAATTCAATAATTTACTAAATTAACCACGTAAGCGAGAATACCTGCATTATACATTGCGAGCCCTTACGGTGGCCTTAGCACAAAATCGCGGACTGGATATAGAAACTCGAGAAATACTCTCTATTTTCGTAGTTAGACACATGCAAACATATTTACCAAACTACAGTTATTCATAAGCAAAGTATTAATGATTTTGATATCAATCTTATGAGTTGGTCACGCCGATAGGTAAAAACCATTAAATTGAATGAATTCAAGATATCGGGACTGAACAGAGAAGTACAAGTTTGTAATTTTTCATCTCTGCAGTCAGACGAAGAGTTAATTCTCGTGTTCGCATTCTTCTACATCATGCACGTGATTTCTCAAATATCTCCAATGTTTTTCAATTTTTTATCACATCAGCGATAATTATAGGTCTGCCCCCCCCCCCCCCCCCCCCCCCCCCCCCCCCCCGC
>JAFFZH010015756.1:31225-43821 GCA_018420115.1 Euura saliciscinereae | reverse complement strand
AAAAAAAAAAACAGAATAATAATACCGTCGAGAAGAGAATTTCTTGATTGAAAAGTTAAAACAAACTAATTCTGTAATAATAATAATAATAATAATAATAATAATAATAATAATAAAAGTAAAACACGGACTACCTTGTATACCTAAAATAATAAAATATGCCATCAAACCATATTATTATTATTATTATTATTATTACTGTTAGTAAAATAAGTTTTCAATTTTTAATTTCAGTAATATAATAATTATTTTACAATAATAATTATTACGGCCTAAAAAGAAGAAAAAAAAATGAATTAAAAACAACATATTTAAATAGATAAGAAAGATGAAGAAAAATAAAATGATAATTATTTTATGATACAAAAAATATGAAAGAAAGGAGGAAATGAGGAATAAAAAAGAAAAAAAAAATTGCTATTTACTTACTGTTAGAAAGTATGCGATATTATAATATATATAATGTACGATGAATTTTTTATACGCTTTAATCTATACATATAATATATAGTATGTAGTGTGTTATACAAATCTGTGAAACTTGTCCAATAGTAAACAAAAAAACAAGCCTAACATGAAAAGAAGAAGAAAAAGAGAACGAAAACAAAATACCTAAATATATTATTAATCATCATCTCTTATAACAATAACATTGATAATATTTATATACAATAATAATTTTCGCTGTTATTATTGATGTTATTATTATTATCGACGAGAATATAGAGTTATAGGTATAATAAAGAATAATATTTATATCAAAACGATATATTTTTCTTTCATTAAAAAAATAAAAAATATTTTTCAATTGATTTTGAGACTACGTGAATTTTTTTCTTGAAATTGGCACAACAAAAAAAAAACTTTATTCTTAAAATTGTGCATAAAAAGATCGATTATATCATTTCAATCCATACCTCGAGTAGATAAATACGAAAGTTTACATTTTTACTATTTCTTCTGTCATTCAATTACATGAATTGTAATATTTACGATATATGAAAATGACTATATTTTACAAAGCTGTATATTCTATAAAGAAAAACGGTTGATTGAAAAAGAAATTGATATATAGATTAATATATATTATATATAACTTCGTCCAAATAATAATATCTAAGTTTTAATTGTATGTAATGATTATTCTTCAATTGTAAGAAATGAAAGAGCTGAAGATTTTTCTTTCTTTTAATTAAGGTGAAGTGAAAGTCACGTGACCTCGATACGATTTACACTTGGAATTTTCAAACGCTATTTTCTCAGCCAAAACACATTCGATTGATGTGAAATTGATATCAATGACGTAGAAAAACTTAATGAAGGGCCTGCCAATCGTGGATTTTCGAATATCGAAAGACATAATCAGAATTTTGTGTAACAATATTGTTCTGTAACCCAAGGAGGTGCTGCCCCTCGTGGAGAGAGGCAGCACTTCCTTGGATTACAGAACAATATTGTTAAAAAACTGTTATTACGTTTCGATTTTTCGAAAATCCACGATTGGCAGGCTCTTCATTCATTTTTTTACGTCACTGATATGAATTTCACATCAATCGAATGTGTTTTGGCTGAGAAAGTAGCGTTTGAAAATTCCAAGTGTAAATCATATCGAGGTCACGTGACTTTCATTTCACCTCAATTAAAGTATAATAAAATATCTATTATTGTAAAGATAAAAACAAAGATTAAGAGAAGGAAGAAGGTCAAAAGGTCTGAGCTCACAATACGCAGGAACGAATCACATGGGAATTTAGTTTCTGTTCTGTCGTTTCTGCAACGTGAGCTACAGCGCCTCATCATAGACGTAAAACACGAGGCATTTCACATGAAGATTCTTTTTTTTATGTATATGTGCATGAGCATAATATAAAATTGATAGAATAAACAAATTTTTTTTAATCCTATGATGATGATACAAGATTTTTATTTTCTCGAATTTCCTCTTCAGACATAGTACTTTAATTATTCAAAAATACTTCTGTAGGGGCTCGTTCAGCACCTCTTCCAACGTTCTCACCGCGTTCTGAGCCAATTTCTCAGTCTCTTCGTCCTCGTCTTCTAATAATTCGGCTAAAAATGGTACCGTCTCTGGTAACAACGGCATAAAGTCTTCTCCGAGCTTCCTCGCTATTTCGACCTATGGAATTCGAATAGTTTGATGAATAAATTAATCTTTGAAGCTCAAATTTTCTTTACATATTAGAAAAACAACAACAAAAAAATCATAAATTTAGGAGAAAACTCCGATTTACGTTTTCAAATAAGGATAATATTTCTCTAATTAAACAGCAGATCCAAGTTTTGAGTCGTTAATTTCAATTTTTCAAGATAAATAACGAAAAATTCTAATCCTATATTCTCACCAATGCATTAAGCGCGCTGCTTCTCACGTATGATTTAACGTGTCTAGTTTTTAAAAGAGTTTGATAAACGAGCTGCTTGTGCAACGAGTCGTCCTGAATGGCCCCCGCAAAGCTCGCTATGCAAGGGACTATCAGCTCCTTGGACCTCTTTTCGTACGCTTCTTTCCCTCCCATCAGATTCTCGAGCTAGAAATAAAGAAGCAAGCATTAAGAAACTTTGTTTGGTCAATTTTTACTATTGAGATCAATTATTCCTGATAGAAATACAGAAAAAAAGTCTATTTTTTCCCGTAGAAGTAAAATTTCGTCCTATTTGACAGAATTGGATTACTTGATCTATAATAGGCTGCGCGAGGGTCTGGAATCGTTCTTCGTTAATGAAATTGTGCGGATCGTAGATGAATACTCTATACAGAGTGAGTAGAATAGCTTCTACTAATTCAATCTTGTTGATTTCCAGTGGTAGAGTGAGATCCTGGTCTTCCGCGTCGGCTCCATCTTCTCCTCCCGCTTCTAGTCTAGCTTCCACGAGAGAAGCGTTGTTGCTAGTGAGCAAAGACGCTGCGTGCTTCAGGAAATGACCGGCGAATAGAATGAAGAGGGATTTCAACGAATTCGCTATATTCGCCGACAACCTGTGACACGAAAATTGAAATTAGCAATCTAGAAGTCTTCTAAATTCTAATTCCCCTCAAATTCATCACCTGTAGAAAGTGATATTCCTCAGTTTCTGTTTCGGATTTCTCGCCGCCCACTCGTACAGCCTGTAGAAAAGTGGCCTGAAGGTAGCTTCGCTGAGTTTTAGAACCAGCGTGACCAGGGCTCTGCTGGCACTCTCCTCGATCAGTTTTATATCCCCGAGAATCTTGTCGTCGAGTGTATCTTCGGTCGCCAGATCCTCCCTGAACTGTAAAACCCTCAGGAAGAATCCGGCCAAGTCCTGAATCCCCGCGCTCAGATCCTGGCTCTGCGCGTTGGCGAAAGAATCTGCCAAAACGTTCATCAGCGGGTTGACGCAGGCGTACAATTCCTTGGAAACCAGGGTGTCGTAAGTCTTTGTCACCGTTGGCAAGAGGACTCTGAGAGGTACGGAGGTCGAGAGTTTCTGCATCGTGGTTTTGAGCCGCTGGACGATCAGAGTTATCTGAAAGGATAGTTCGATTAGGGGAAAATTCGGAAACTCGACCCGATGATTTTCCACCTTTACGTCTTCAGAGCCGGAATAGCGAGACTTCAGTCTGACGAGTTCGAAGAGAAGCTGGTCCAAGTAGAGCGATAAAAAGTTTCCAATAGAGTCGACGATCTTCTGTAGGGCCGTAATCACGCTGATTACAACAAGATCTGGATTTTCCTGGTGACACTTAGTCCTCAGAACCTTCAGTATAGCCGGCATGAATTTGTTCAGCGAATGAATAGCGTGCGTCTTCATAGTTCCGCACAATTCGGCAAGGCAGAGAACTGCGCTGGCCAAAACGGGACCGTCCTTGGACCGGATGAGCTCCGTGGTCAAGTCAAGGATCTGAAAGAACAGGATTAAAATATCTGGCTACGAAGTTCTCTATCGTCGAACTAACAGGTCTAAATATCTTGGGGTCTTCAGCGGCGAGGACTCTCGCTAGTAGTTTGAGATTGATGAGAACGGTCTGCTGTATGACTTCCTCCTCCTGGTTCTGCGCCTTCTTCTTTCCACCGACAATTTTCATCAGCGGATCGATCAGCGCTAGGAAGTCAGTTCTATCCTCGCCAGCGACGACCTTCTTCTGCTGAAGTCTGTTGATCAGTAAATCCAACGCCTTCCTTCTCACTGAGAGAGACTCGTGTTCTATCAGCTTCGTAACGCTCTCAATGAACACGTCGTCGGACAGGAGACTGTTGACATTTTCCAGTATGCCGTAGAGGTAGTGGAGCATCGCGCGCCAGTATTTTCCCAGTGGCTGTCCTTGGTGGGAGTCCACGCTCTTCGAGACGACCTGTACGAGCATCACGACCTCCACTATCAGCTGGTAGTACCTGTTCTTCATCGCCGAGCTCTCCTCGGAGTCTAGCTCCGCCACCTTGTTAACAAACTCCGAGGAGCCCAGGAGAGCCGTGAGGAACTGAACAACGGTGTATTTGTAGTGTCTCAACTGTTTTGCGGAGTTGTTGTTCAGGTCGAATATGTGATTGCCGGAAAACTGGATGAAACGCTTATGCGGACTCTCGTCTATCTCGACGGGAAGGGCACGGACGAATTTAATCAGCTGAATCGAGACGTTGATCAATTTTCTCGGGCTAAACTCCTGGGATATCGTCAAAGCAAAGTCGAACTTCTCCGCTTCATCTTGTCCCCGGGCTTCCCCAGGTCCCCAGGGCTTCCTCAGTAGCACGTGACGCTCGAATGTGAGGAGGAAGAAGAGATGAAGGTGATTTTCAAGTAGCTGAAGAAGCTTCACGAACAAAGGGCCTCTTCGGTGCTCCGGTATATCGGGAAGCGAAGTTATGAACACCCTGAGCACCTTGCAGGCGTGAATCTCGTCGTTGGCTGCGTTTATTATCGGCATAATTGTCTCTATCGTCTTCGATATTATCTGTATCGAGTAGGCGTCGTCCTGCCTGAGTACCGAGGACCCCATGAACGTGAATATGGGCATGATATTGTGCAGGGCGCTCTGGAGGTCTGCGACCTTGAAAAGTTCCACAAGGACCAAAAGCGCGTGGTGATGGGTCTGCGGATTCTGGGAAGTCCTGATGCACTGGGCTATCAGATCAACGTGTTGGTGCGCCTGCTGAATCGCAACGGAGTTCTTCGTCAGGTGGAGGATCGAGGAGAGCAGAAGCTGCTTGGTGTACTCGAAGGCGCTCTGCTCCTCGAACTTCAACGAGAGACTCAGGAGCTCGAATAGAATAGGGAGCAGGAGTTCCTCCCTTTCGACGGTGTTCGTAGCCCTCTGAACAAACTCGAGCAGCGTTATTCCCCGCTTCCATTCTCTGCTGTTGACGATTCCCGGATTCAACGTGACCTCCGTTATAGGTCTAGACTTACGCCTTTCGACAGGCTTTTGCTGGTTCGGGGCTCTGGCGTCTCTCATCAAGGATAGCTCGTTTATTATAAGCTCCGCATTCAGTCTGATCTTCCGGACCGCCTTGTTCCCCGCAGCGACTACGGAGCTTATCTCGCAGTCCGTTACAGCATCTATCAAACTGGCCAGGATCTTTGACTGATGGGTTTTCGAGAGCTTTCCCACCTGCTCGAAGAAGCTCTCGTTTATCTGTTTCATGAGGATAACGCTCGGCGGGATAAACCCGTTGTTGACGAGGATCAGGGAGCTGTAGTCCTTGATGCTTTTCTCAAACAGTTCCCAGACCTTGCGATCGGTCAAAGCCTTGACGGTGGAAACGTCGAATCTTTGCAGAATATTCCTCAAAGCATTCCCCGCGAATTTGCTAGCCGCATTCTGCTTGCTGATCTGTTCCAGAAGCCCGATCCCCAAGGGCGCTAGTCTCTCGAGAACCGTAAGTCCGTTTACATGCGAGAGAATATCCAGGATCTGCGAGATCGTGTGGATCGGGGTATTCTCCCTGGTCACGGTTGTCAGGAGAAGGGCGAGACCTTCCTGAAGATTGGCTCTGAGCTTCGGAGTTATTTGATCCTGGACGTCGGGGTCTGGGGAAAGCAGAGTGTACAGAATGAGGGATAGCTGCTCATGGTCCATCCTGATCTCGACTTTCCTTTCCGCGAGCTGGTGGAGCAGGGTTGAAAAGCCTTGAGTCGACAGGTTGAAGGTGTGCGAGAGCTTTTCGAGTATCTTGACGGCGCTTTTTCTGCAGTCTGAATTCTCGCTGGCGAGTGCGATCAGCAGATTTGGCACAAAGGTGCAGTCCGTGAACGCCCAGTGCAGGGAATTCCTCGAGTCCAGAAGCGACGACGTGATCTGAAGGCAGTGGAGGGACGTCTGGGCGGAGACTGGCCGCGTGAATAACTGCGATAAGAAGCATATCGTGTCTTCGGAATTCGCGAAGTGCCTCTTCAGGAAGATCTTCAGGCACCACAGGTAGTGCTTCGACCATTGCGCGTTGTTTATACCCTGGAAGAATATCTCCAAGAAGTTCATTACCAGCTCGCTTCTGTCCCCGGCGCCCTCAAAGTCCAGAGTTGGGTTGGCACTGAGGTCCAATCTCCTGTGGACCATCTCCAAGACGTAGGTTCCGACTTGCAGAGGCAATATCCCCTTCGAGGCGAGTTCCAGAGCGTCGACTATCTTGTCTCCGTTGAGTTGATTGCAGTTCGGCAGGAGCTTCACGTTTGGGTATTCCTTGACGATCTTTGATGCTATCTCGATTATATCCTTGGCCATCGGGTGCGGGAGCAGGCCAACCGGCACCCTGCAGACTGAGCCGAGCAAAATCATGCTGAAGAACATATTGGCTGCGTTTCCGTATATCTCGCGGCCCTTCAGCGTGGAGAGGATGCTCGCGGTCGAAGGGAGAAGCTTGATGTCCAAGATACTGTGAAAAGCGGCTGAAGAAATGGCCTCGGGACCGCTGGGCTCTTCGCCGGCGTCTTTCCTCACCATCTGCATGTACGAATTATCCTTGGCGTAGTCGGAGTTCAGGACCTCCATCGATATCTTCACTTCCTCGTTATTTCTCGGGAACAGATAAGGCAGGACTGTTATAAAGACTCTGGTGTCGTCCCTGCTGCAGATGCTAAGCAGAATCCTGAGCGCCGGTATCCCGTAGATATTCGGAGAGTAGGGATTGCTGTTGAGCACAAGGCGCAGAAGCTCGTCGACCAGAACGTCGTGGGTGAAGAGGTTCCTGAGTTTCTTGGTAGAGAATTTTGTGAGGAGAGTCAGCACGACGTTCTCGTCGTCGTCCCTGAATCTCGCGAGGACAGCGTTTTTCACCGTGTCTCTGTAGTTGTTTGAGACCTGAACTCCGTCGCTGGCTACCAAGGTGAGTCCTGATATTCTCTGGTTGGGATCTACGTGGTGGAGTCGATCCAGAACCTGCATGGTTCCTCTGGCGCTGTTAATGTCGGCGTGCCACGACAAAAGCAGGCCCAGGACCTTCTGCGACTCCTCGTCGCTCTCGCCCTGCTTCACAAGCCGTTTTAAGTACGCGTCGAACTTATCCGGATACTGTCTTTCTATGGAGTGAAAAAAATTGACGAGAAATTTCGTGGAGGCTTTGGAGATATCGTCGATGGGTACGTGCAGTTTCAAAGTGTTCTTGAGAATCGCGTCTATCTCCTCGTCCCCGAATCTTATCTGCGTCAAAAGCTGCTCAACCATGTTCTGTATCTTCTGTGTCGCGTTCGTTTCGTCGTCCTGAATGCATTTTATGCACGAGGCGAGCAGTCTGACAACAAAGTTCAGAGTATTGGCTCCGGAGGCTTTCGCCTTGCCCAAAATTTCCGGGAACCAAACGAGCCTGGCGAGCTTCTTGATCGTTTTAATAGGAATCAACTCGAGCCTGTCGCCCTGCACGTTGAACAGAAAGACCAGAAGCAGAACGGCCTCCTGTTGCAGCGGAGGATTTTGAAGCATGGAGTTTATAACGGAGACAAGTGTGAGATTGTTCAACTTCGTCTTGCTCGCCAATTTTCCCACCAGCATGTAGCTACTGGCGGCAAAGTCTGGTATCGAACTGGCCAATCCAACTTCCAGCATCGGGAGTATGCAGACCATCTGGTTCTCCGTTATGGATTTGGAACTGTCCAGAGCGCCGACGACCGACATTGTGAAAAAGGCGTATAGAGTCCCGAGGGAAGATGCCTGGGCTTCGCACGCCTTCGTGGCACCGCACACGTGCTCGCAGAGAAGCTTGAGGAAACCGTTGTCCGAAGACACTACGTTCACAAGCGTCGTTGTGGACAGCGGAACTCCGGGCTTCTGCAGAGGCTTCAACCAGTGCCACTTGTCGCCGGCGGCTGAGACGTTTACGAGTTGGAGAGCCCTGGGGGAGAAGAGAGACTCGTTATTGCCGAATGGACCGGACCTGATTATCTCACCTCACGAACATCCTCGTCTCGTGATAAGGCAGTATGAGCAGCAGAAACGCGTCCCTGTTGAACTCGTGTATGTGAAACCTGTGGATCAGCCATTCCAGAGTTTTGTGGGCCGGGCTGAGGAGGAAATAGGGCGAAACGAGGATGAGGAACTTCTCTATTGTCGCATCCAGTTTCTCGTTCAGCGCGGCGTCTGCCACGGATCTTTCGAGATTAATTGCGCTCTGCGCGAACAAATGATTTTGGAATTCCTCGAAGGCTCTGGACAGCTTTATCAGCTCATCCAATCCATTTTTACCTACAAAGTCAGAGATTCGGGCATCAGATATGGTATTTCGGAGTTAACTTCTCGCGCGATACCCACCGATCTCGAAGACGGTTTCTCTGTCTAAGTTCGCGGCCTCTTTAGGGTCGAATAGAAGACTGGGGCGGCTCTTTTTCTGCAAAAGCAGCGAAGTCTGCGGAGCTTGCAGCCTCTTCAGCTGCTCCGCCAGGGACGTAGCCATTCTGACGGAGAAGTGTGACGATTTGGATGGTGAAAATTGATCGATTAGAGGTTTTTAGGCGGTTTTAGAGATAAATTTGAGGTTAGTTTGACGATAATTGAGAATTTAACCTACAAAAGAGGTTTAAAAACGCTAAGTAGGGTTTTCTAAGGGGTTCAAACTCGATATTTTTAGTCTATAAACACGTGAATATTGTTATTTAAGGTTAGTGACGTTATTTCGGTAATAATTGACGGTTTAACCTCAAAAAAGAGCAGAATAAACCTCCAAAATCCCATTTTTGTGGACTATCTAGATTTAAGCTATGGATTCTTCGATAATCAACGTTCAAACATGATTATTGGACACTATTTCAGCGCTGATATTGGGAATAATCTCAAAAAGTACAATATAACCTCTCAAATTTTGAAAATCGGGTGTCTTAGAGACCAAATAACGAATTGACGATTCGAAAAATGTTTTTTTTAATCATTTATCTTACCTTTTAACTTCTAGTTGCGTTCAAGATGAATAAAATATACTTTAAAACACTTAAATTCGGTTAAAATTAATATAACCTCTAAATCATCATCGGTTTTCACGTGTTTAGCGTTTGAGGGGCCGCATCTTCTGCTCTCTGCGACTGCGTCGTAATTATAGTCATGGCGTCTGATGGAGGGGCGGGAATTTTTGAAAATATGAACGATATGAAACATTTATTAGCGAAATAATATTTCTAATAATGATTAAATCGTTTCAAAATGTTCTTTTTAATCAAATCTGGGTATTTGAGTATAAATAATTTTACGTTCAGACGGTTTTGATAATCGAATAAATGAAAGGGGTCATATTATGCGTTTTATATCATGTTTATTTAAATAGTCATAATAATATAATGTTATATTACAGTGTAGGTACTTGAGAAGATGTTGCCTCAACCAGTAGGCCATTTCTCCTTCTTCTATTTATTATTTATATTTTCAATTAGGTATATATATTTTGACCGTACATAGAATAATTAATTAATCATCACAATGTTATTTTTGTATATATCATACTATTATTTATCTTCCTTTATTTCAAATCCCTCGCGTCCACGCAATTTGATTCTGTTTATTTGTTCCGTTTCCTCTATCTTTATCCATTCGCGTTATCATTATAGTTTCTATATTATTTCTATTTTCATTTCTCTTCGTTTATGTTATTGTTTTTATATTTATAACAAAATACATACAAGTTCAATGTTTATTTTTACGTAGTTATTCAAGTACGCTTCTATATCTTCATTTAATTTTCTACACATCATTTTACCTTCGATTATTAAACAAACAAACAAAAAAAAAAACAAGATTTTGAAGAAATATATAATATCAACGAGTTGGGTTATTCTACATGGTCAAAAATGATAATGAAAAAAAATTAGGTATAATAACAATAGTAACAACAATAATAATCGTAACAGATCGAAAATATTATATCTTTTATCGTTTAAGTTATTGATTTTTGTTCTTCTTTCTTAAATTTGTTGAAATTTAAATCGTGATTCCTGAACCCCTTGCCAAATGGCAAATTATTAACTTTATCAAGAAATTGTCGCAGTTGATAATTCGATTAGACAAAATTATACCTGTCGATTTTTCGATGCTGACGCGGTTTTTGGGAAAGATGGGAGCTAAAAGCTAATAATATGCACATCAAGCGATAAGCACACCTAATTAGTTAAATATATCTACTGAGACAGTTAATTGAAACACCGAATGCTAGACACTAGACCTACTCAAGTTTTACTCTACTCATTATTTCTAGTGTAAAGAAGGATTCAAATACTTTGATTAGTATATTGCTCAATTTTATCTTTCTCTTCTCCGATTCAGTATCGGGATTCAAAATTTCCGCAACCCAATTTTTATAGACTCAATATATCGCGTTTATTTTATGCACATTGACGCTGCTGCTGAAGCGATACAGAAAGCAGACGAAAGACAAAAAATTTTGCAATCAAAAACAGTAGAGATTTTTTTTTATTTCAATCAATTTATTTTGATGAATGTTTAAACATAAAATCGCTTTGCTTTGAAATATTCTGCGGCTGCTGGATCAAATCAAATCAATTATTGAAGTTAGGCGACGTCACGTTATTAATTGCTAACACGTTATGTTATTCGTTGGTCAAAATTACAATGGTTCAGGGTTAGTAAATATTGGAAACTGGAACTATGTTGTTTCCTCTCAACTTTTATTCCCAATAATTCATCTATGCTTCTTCTTTCGATTTTATTTTCATAATAACGTATTATAATAATTGCTTCATTTATATTTATTGAATTGTTTATTGATGATAATATTTGAATTATTAATTATTCTCGAATGGACTTGAAGTAATCGTCAGTATTAGTGTCATTTCATCTTGTTTATTTTATCATATCGCTTTATAATGTGTATATTCGTTATATTGAACGGATGAAAATACATTTTCGATAATAATAATAATAATAATAATAATAATAATCGATTAATTAATCTGTAATCTTCACTATATACTGTACGTCTCCCCAATCTGTATGATTTTATTTTTATTCTTACTATGTTATTAATAATTTTATGTGTTATTACTATTATCATTTTCATTATTATAACTAGTAATATTTATTATTATTATTTTGTTTTATTAAATCTCTTCAAATATACTACTTTAAATAAATAGTCGGAAACACAAAAGAAAAAAAAGAAAAAATCAATCAATCGGCCGAACAATCAACGAGATATTATAGGCTATAGTAAAAATTGTAGGTGGAGGTATGGTACTCTTTAGTTAACACTTTTTTTTTATTCATTTTCATTTAATTTTTATCTTCATGTTTTTTTTTTTTTTTTTTTTTATAAAAAAAAAAAAAAAAAAAACAAAAAACAAAATATAGGAGGAGGGAAAATAATATTAATTAATTTATTGATTATAATGAAAAAAAGAAGATAATTATAATAATGATAAACTAGTGTTTACAACGTCGAATATATAGTATGTTATACATAGGTTTATTATATATAATTAATGTATATAATAATTCTATCTAATTATTATAATATAAAAAAATAAAATTCATTGAATTATTATTCTTCTTACCAATTCTTTTTACTCTTTTTTTTGTTTTTCTATTCAAATATTTTTCTTTCTCTTTCAATCATTTTCATTTTTCATAATTTTAGAATGATATAATAATAATAATAATAATAATGATAATAAAACAATATCATAATATGTATTATATAACGCTATAACTATTTAGGGTATATTATAATAATAATGAGAATAATAATAATAATAATAATAATTAATAATTATGCGTAATATCAATATAATATAATATAATTATTCAATTATTCGTTCAATTAATTAATCAAATTGTAGTTCGATTCACGTAAGATGTGTGTGTGTCTGTCTGTGTGTGTTATATACCCTTCCTCTAACGGTATAGTAAAATCTAATAACTCCTAACTATATAATAATTAATTATAGTATTAGTAATTAATTAATTAATATTATATATACAGAAATTATTATACATGTTAAGCCTTGTTCAAACGGCTAACCTTTATCTTTACCCTACTAGAATACCAAAGGATTTGTTTTTAGGTTTATTTCGGGTTTTTTTTTCGTTTTTAGTATTAATATTTTTAATTTTTATAATTTTGTTGTTGTTGTTGTTTTCTTTTGGAGTTTCTTTTTTTCACTTTATTAATTTTCAATAATAATAAAGAAAA
>JAFFZH010015756.1:17166-31215 GCA_018420115.1 Euura saliciscinereae | reverse complement strand
GAGTTTCTTTTTTTCACTTTATTAATTTTCAATAATAATAAAGAAAATTTGTCAAGGTTTAATCTCATTTGATTCTTAAATGCTGTACAGGAACATTTACGTCTTGTTTTAATTATATTTAGTTATTATTATTCATCATATAGTTTACTTATAGGTAGTTACGATTTTCTTTTTTTTTCCTCTTCTTTACTTTTATACTTTAGTTCTTCATGTTACATGAACCGATCACTAATTCGTTATTATTATACATAATGTAGAACCCTACCTATAATGTAATCTGTACAACTATTTTTGTTTTCATAATAATTTATAATTCAATGAAAAACACACGGCGCCTACTAATTTGGACTGTTTTTTTTTTTTTTTTTTAGGAGGACCCGGCTAGTAACACAATATCTTTATGACTAGTTCAAACGATTATACAGCAATTGAAAATAATTTAACAAAGAAAAAAGTCAACCGTCCATGAAATACGCGCGGGAATACTGTGAGGTTATAAAATATCGAAAATGGCCGCCATACCACATCACCTCATGACTTTGGACGAATATATCTTGAGAACGATTCGTTGGATAGTGATGATTCAAATTTCAAATGATTTTGAATGCCTGGCACGATGGGAAAATGACAAGAAGCATCAGTTTTAGGACAGTTACACAAATAAAAAATTGGAGACAATACTTCTGAATGTGAAAAATTAATTTAAAAATGAAAATTAAAATATCCGGTCCTCGGGGCCCGCACCGAGTTAATCCTACTATGAATTATATTCATTATCAATAAGTGAATTGATTATTCTAGTCATTTATGTAATGAGATAATAATTTTCGGATTTATGTTATAATCGCGATTCATTGATTTTTCGTTATTTAATCTTTGTTTTTCTTTATCCTTCCTTACATGTACCTAAAGTCCTAAAAAAATCTGACGCACCACGTTTTCATTCGATTCATCCAATTTATATAGATTCAATTTCATTAATCAATTCGATATATCTGATTATCTTAAACATTAAACAATTTTAATTAAAAATAGTACCTACGTAATCTCCCATAAACATAATATCAAGTTAGCTCACTGAAGAACGGCACCAAAGATTTTCGTTCTGATATCATAATACCACAATAAATAATTTCGTTGAACCCCTCATTCAAAAGTTTATTATAATTTTTTAAATATTCCTTCTCTTTATCTATCCTAATAATCTTCTTTTTCCTTATTATATATCCATATACAATAAATTATTTTCGATAAAATACTGCTTGGAAATTATTATTCCCTAATTTTTTCTTTTCATTCATTGACAAAATTTCATACTTAGGTACTTTTTAGGAATTTAAAATTCTATTAACAAAAAAAAAAGAAACAAATGTCATAACCGTTTCTTTCCGTTTTCCTTGTTGATATTCGTATTGTTTTTTTTTTTTTTGTCAACCTCTAATCAAGTTTTCTCATTTCTTTTTTTTATTTCTTTTCTTTAAGAGTATAAAAAATCTGATCATATTATCATTGTATCATTCATTCGTCAAGGTGGCCCGCGCGCGGGCCCTAGCTATCCTATAATCACCTATGTACCATACAATACATAAGAATAATAATCATAACTATAATAATTATAATTATAATAAGACGACCTTCATAAATACAGTGTAGTTTATGGTGTTTATGATAATCCTAATTTTTTTCTTTTTTTTGTAAGTATAATGTTTATATCAAACAATATTTTATATCGATTCATTTCATCGTGTTTAACTATTTTTTTTTTTCTATTTTTTCTTATTCTGTGTTTCGTTTGCTATTTTTTATTTAATTATTTTCTATTCATTCGTGTTTACGGCACGTAGTACGTAATAGTAGAGTTTTTTTTTCTGTTTTTGCTTTATTTTTTTTTTCAGGTTGTTTTATATTCAAATTTCTAGGTTATGTATATAATTATATTTATATTTATTTATCACTCATTTTCATATCGGGTAAACAACAAATTTGAAACTATAGTTGTCGCAGTTGTTCTAATGAGAGGTTATCAAATTCTGTTACATTAAAGACGTGAAATAATTTCACAAAAAAAAAATCGAGAATCTTTTTCTTCTTGTCTTCAAGATCGAAAATTTATCTGTAGATACTATGAATGAAATGTTCTGTGGTAAAAAACCTTCAAAATGTGGCGCCAAAAACTTGATCATTGAGGTGATTCTATTCTAACCTGGAAACGCGATTTTTCGCAATACCATATTTCACACAATTATGAATGATAACTTGAGAACGCGTTCATATTTTCGCTTGAAATTTTGACGATTGATTATTCATGTGACAAACGTGTTACACAGACTCCAGAATCCTCAAATTCTGGAATTCTTGATTCTCATCAATTTTCTTAGCGCCATTAAAATGAAAAATATAATTCTGGAAATGAAGTTCGATCAATTGAATTCTAGGAAATGAAAAAAAACTTCAGGTTTCAAATTTTCACCCGACATTAGTAAGAGGCGGGTAATAAAAGACGGGATTTCTCAATGGGATAGAATTGTTTAAATAATGTGACAAAAGTTACAAACAAAAAAAAAAAAAGGTTTTGAACATTACAAATTGAATTGAAAAAAAAAATTATCAACGATAATTTCAAGATCTCGATAATACAAAACAGGAACAACACTTACGAATACAAATAAAGAACGATATAATTAAACATATGAAAAAACATTTGAATAAAAGATTGTATATAGAAAATAATAATAATAATAATAGTAATAATAATAATAGTATTAATAATAGTAGTTTTGTTAATTTAATTCAAATATTAAAAAAAAAGAGGAGGTAGGAGGAAAAACGATTGTTTTTCATTATTTCCTTTTCATAATAGTAATAATAATAGTAATAATAATAATTTTTGACCACCTATATAGAGGTCAAATAAAAAAATAAAATAAAATAAAAAAGAGAGATTATTTAATAATCGATAAACTGCACCGAACTGCCTTTATAGGTACTTAAAGCTGTTGCAGTTATCTATCACACGTGTTTATATATTTTAATAATTATAATAATTATAGTTATTAATGTGTATATTATATCTGGATGGGCGGTACCAGTATATGTATATTATCTGATCAACTTCCTAGTTCATACGTAATCATATACTTATCATATATGTATATTCGATAAATTTAATTATTATTATTATTTTTTTTTTCATGTTTTCTAAATTTTTTTTCCATATCAATTCCCCCTAACGAAAAATACTCGTCTTAAAGAGAATATAGGCTAAATATAATCCACGTATCTCATCCAAAGGTGACGCTAATTGTAAACTAATTCCTCCATGAAGATAATAGTGATTCTTGAGAGAGACCACAGATTTTTTTTCCCTTTTTCAATAATAATATTATATTATGTGTAATAAACAGCTACGACGACGTACCTATACGTATAATAATAATAATAATAATAATAATTTTTGTTTTTTGTTTCTTCTTTCTTCTGTGTTTGTGTCTGCATCATGTGTCTAGAAATATTATTCATGTAATAATGAAAATATGTATTATAGTTGGTGTTTTCTATGTATATGTATATATATATATACTTATATTATTATACAGAAACAAATGATGTAATAATATTTACTGTCATCTGCATAGCCAATATAAAAAAGACAAAGAAAAAGAAAAAGAAATTGAAAATAAAATTCTCTATCCGTATCTACGTGAATTAATAACAAAGAAGAATAAGAAGAAATGAGATAGCACCAGTTTGACTTGAAAATTTGAATGACAAAAATGATGATAGTGCTTTAAAAATGTATAGACAAAAAAATTCATCATCGGACTTGGAATTTCATTTATTTTGTCTTCTTTTTTTTTGTTATATAGCGAGTAAAATTCCTTTGAGAAAATTCGTTGATTGATTTGATAATTAATATAATTATATCTATATATTATAATAATATCGATGATATAATCAATCGATATTCAATTACTTTTTCCTTATTTTTTATATTCACGTGATATACAGAAACTAAGTGTGTGGGTGCTACCTGCGATCTTAAGAATTCAAATGAAATACGAATCAATAAACGAGAAAAAAACGAAAAATTAAATACACAGTAAATTTCTTATAGATATAGCACACACTTTTTTTTCGTTTTTTAATACAATTTGTCTTATTTTCGTTGAAGTAACTCTATATTCTTTCGTATGTGTCAGTTAGGCTAATAAGAAACTATTAAGGGGTTGTGCTGGTTGCTGTTGCAGTTGGTTGCTGAACGGAGGCGGAGAGGGCCATGAGGGGCGCCGGTGGCAGGGATACGGGTATGTGGTAGTATTTACACTGGGGACGAACGCAGGCACCCTTAGCCGCGTCTCTGCACACCGTTACACGGTTCTCGATCACCTCCACGCTTCCTGAAACAACGATATTAGTTACTGATCTTCAATTTTTACACAAAGAACGTCGATCACTAGGTTGAAAAGCTGATTTCGCCAAATACCGGGGTTTATCTTGTTAGAAAATGATGGACTTTGACTTTTTTACTTTATATCAGTCCTAGAGAAGTTTTTGACACGAAAATCACCCGCACGTCAGGCTCTGGGAGATCGTGACGTGGGCCTGAAGTCGCGAGGTGGAGCGCGAGGACCGGCCATATTGAATGTCAGCGGAGCTATACAAACGGTTTTCTCTAGTTTACGACGACTCACCGTCATGGAGATGGATGAACTTGCAGGCTGGTCGATTGCACAACTGCCGATTAAAATCTTGGCACACCGGGAGGGTGTCCAGTAACTGAAATTAAATATAAGGCCGATGGCTATGAAATTTGATCGAGAATAGATATAGTAACGGGCTAAACGAGCCCGGATATAGTTTCTTAAATCAACTTCTTAGTCTAATACAGTCTTCCGGCTCGTTAAAAGCCTTCATATATTAATTCTATTCACATGCTCTATTGATTAAATATTTGATTCTTTTTCAAGTAGATTTGAACAAATAAAATTAAAAAAAAAAACAGAGTCGAATTTTGATTTCTTTTGTCAACTTACGATACAGTAAAATTAATCTTTATATTAAATAATACACTATTAATATACTTTGTTTAACATTATAATCACTTGCTCGAACAATCAACGAACATTGACAATTATTAGAACGGTTAAAAATTGGGATAAAATTTTCGATTTTAATTAAGAAAACGTTGATTTTTCGAGCACGTTGACTAAAAAGGTAGAAGATTTAATTTGCAGTAGAACTTTTGTTTTCCTATTTTTTCGGGGTTCCTTATTGCCTGCGCTTTGTATATTTTACATATAATATTATTATTATTTTATTTCGTTGAATGAAACGTTTGAGTGGAAAGAAAAAATTTAATCAATCAAAATGTCTCTCTATCTTTAAAGAAAATCTAAGAGATGTTGATAAGAATATATTCTGTTTTTATTGATAATAATTATTCATCTGCTCATCGTTGAAACAACAGATACTGTATCGCACACTAAATGCAAAGATAGAGCCAACAAATATCGTGCCTTAGATTTTATATTACTGACAATGAAATTTGTTCCACTCAAATAATATATTTAGCCCTCTCTCCTCTACGGGCCATTTAGCTGCACATTGACTAGACTTTTATATTTATTATCACAAATTGTACTGATAATAACAATAATAGTTAATGAAAAATAAATCAATCTCTTTTTTTCACTCTTAATTCTTCTGTATAGAGTTGTTAAAAAAGTATTCATATACGTGTGTTATAGTGTATATAAAAGAATTTAAAAAAAAAACACACACAGAAACATATGATTTTATGTTGAAATAGAGTTATTTAGAAAAAAAAATATATATATAATCTTTTGTTTCGCTACAAAATGACAGAACAAACATTTTATGTATATTGGAATTAAATAGAATTTATAGAAGCACAATAGTTAATTTGTTTGTGCAGGCACGGTATATAAGGTCGCATTACTATTCAGCATCTGCACAAATATGTAATAACTATACAATACGTATGACTTTCAAAGTAAAACAAAAACAAACAAAAAAAAGAAAGAAAATGGATATTCCGATGTGTGTGTGTGTGTGTAAACAATTGAATAATAATAGTCGATGCAAATGTAGCGTGTATGCGGACATAACGACGTGTGGAACATTTATAGTATATATAACTACAATGTATACGTTTATCAGTTCAAAAAATGATTTTATAATATATAGTGTTAGCAAAAAACGTCGAATAAGCGTTAATTCAACAATTATCTACGATCAGATATAACACAGATGTCAAGAAGACCAAAAACAAAAAAAAAAGGTGGAATCATTTTTTTCAAAATTTTTGTAACTAAATCATCGCGCAAAATATCAATATATATATATATATATATACCAAGGCTCACCATATAGAGAGATAGAAAAAGCGTGCAAAATATGTCAGTTTTTTTTTAGGCTCTTGTAAGTCAATAAAAATACATATTAAGAATCATATGACGATTTATGATATAAGGGAAACAACACCTTGCAGCAAATTTAATCGGAACAAATCAATGATCATGATGTTACAATCGTCTGTAATAATTAATAAAAGAAAAAACAAACAGAGTGTTAAACTAGAGCAACAATTATAGTATAGAAGTAATGATTGTGTATAAAAGTTACACACAATTGTCGTTATTGTAAAAAAAAAAAGGTCAATAATCATTTTCAATTATAGAGTTAATTTTCATATAAGTTCTGATAATTAAACGGTAATGATAATTCTTGCAATTGCATATAATATATATATATATATTTGTAATATATATATTAATTAATTAAGAGGTATATAGTATAATAATTCGCTACGAACACAGAGAGTCTGGTCATGCAAATAATGGCCCGGGAGAAGGGGGAGTATGCGGTTTATGCTTGGGTGACTAATTTTTTTACCTTATATCATGAAAATTTGAGATACAAGATGATATTGAATGAAAAATAAAGTCTTGTACAAAGAAAGTAGTATTGGTCACAGAGAATGATATTGTGATTATAATTAGCTCGGAATATAAAGTTGCTGCATCATAAAATAATATTTTAACAGTACATAAAAATCAACCCCAAGAATCGTCGAAGTTTGAAAAATGATTTTCTTATTTTCTACAATATGATGAAGACATGAAGACAAAAAGATTTTTTTTTTTGATTCGAATGACGCGACCGATTCTTTAATAATTCAAACTCTATTCCAGCTGGAGTGTATTGAGATAAAATTTTCGATCATCGTGATTTTTTTTATGTTTAGTACGTTTTTTTCAATATTTTTCGACGACTCACGAGTTTGCAAAGAGTGCTGGACAGTCTGAAGGAAGAGAAACTTCGAAGCTTTTTTTTTTTGTATCTGGTATCGTATGATGACAATATAACAATCGATCGTACGTTTCATATCACCCAAGCATTAAATATTCGCCAAACAGCACCTATATTACCGCTGATAATAATCGGTTATTGTTGCGTGAATAATAATAGTAATAATAATAATAATAATAATAATAATGATAATACAGTGATAAAAGTTATATATTGATAAGAAAAAAATAATAATAACAATAAAAGATTTTCGATTCTTCTGAACAAACAAACAAACAAACACAAACATTCACTCGCTATGTAGTATATATAAAATATTCACTACCAAGCTCAAAAAAAGTATTGAACAAAAAACAAAAATATTTTTGTTTAAATAAAAATTATATGTCAACGCAACGCAAACCGATTTCACCTTAGTGGTAATTTACCTAGGCTCAATAAATATCATATATAGCGCTGGCACAATAAGTATAATAATAAGAATGATTTTTTAATACATAATAAACGGTAATAAAAATCATTGAGAAAGGGTTTGGGGGTTGAGGGGGGGGGGAGTAATTTTTTTTCTTGTATATAAGCTTTTCAAAAATTAATATACATAAATGCATATGTATTACACAAACACGAATATGGTTTTTTCGCGTACATGATATACATGTACATGTATAGTATATTCTACTGCAAATAAGTATTCAACACTATATAGAGTTAGGTAGAAGAAAAAAAAAATATATATATATACTGCGGCTCCGCAACCATAACTATTAGAGCGTTATGCTTATTAATAAAAGTGTTGTATACATGAATAATTATATGCTGCATTATTATAGTCTCGAATTTTGTTTTTTTTTTGTTTTCTTTTCTGGTTATTTCATTATTATTTCTGTGTCGATGTGTGTTTGTATGGAATATAAGACGTTTATGAAATATTTTGTGACTTTTTAACTAATATTTATAATAATATATTTTCATAACTTGCATAATGTAGGAAGACGAGAGATAGAACTAGACAAAAAATTGATGAAAAAAAAAACAAAAAACATAGTGGGTACACAAAATAAAAAAATTAACAATATTCGAACATGTATACATGCGGTGTTGTTTTTTTTTTCTTTTCTTCCAATCAATATAGTTAAAAGCAATTATACCTGTAGAATTATGTGATTGAAATGTGTGTGTGTGTTTTTCATCTCCCCAATTATATAAAATGAACAGCAAAATTAAACACCTTTTGCAAATCACAGATATACATATATATGTAATACATATATGTTTATTAGATAAATGATAGTAATAGAGGCGTGCTTTGATCTGACAGTATGCAGTGTGTAAAAAAACAGACATGTGATAAAAGTGTGTATGTGTGTGTTTGTAAAGATATTGTCAAATACATGTAAAAATTACGCTAGGGCAGTTAGAGCAAATATAGAGAGAATGAGGTTCACAAAAGAAACAAAAAAAAATAGTGAAAATTTCTTCTGTTTTTTCTTTTGTAATTTTCAAAGAAATATGTATGTGTATGTAATATATAGCGTGTAACGAAAATAATGATAGACAAACACCAGATAATAAATATATATAAGGCAGTGGTTATTTTTTTTTTTTTTTTTTTGTTCAACAATAAGTTATAGTTGCGGTGAGCAGTCGTGAGGGAGAGGAAAATTATTTATTATTTTTTTTTCCTCTAAAAAAGCTACGTGTTAGCCAAAATTGCCGTTGAGAAAAATTCAACTAACTATATGTCAATATCAGGTTTTTTGTTTCTTTTGTACAATTGCAATAATATATGTAATCTATAAATACAAAGATTCAAATCTCTCGAGTACTTTTTTTTTACTAAATTTTTGAAAAAGTAAATTAAAAATTCACACTCCCCAACGGCAACTTTGAGTGTTAGCGGCAATAAAAGTTTCGGGCCTGAATCAGTTATTTCTGCAATTTAATTCAATATTCAATGAAAAATCGAATATTAATTCTGACTTTTGGAATAAAAAAAAAAAAAAAAAAAAAATACTGTAATGTGAAAGTAGAGAAAAAAAGGAAACAGTATTTCAAAAAAATTTTACAAATGTCTTAGAATTAGTAAAGAAATTTTCAAGAGACTTTAATAATTTTGCAATACAAGAGAAAAAGCTCTCAAAATTCGAACTATTTTTTAATGTTGTTCTACTTTATTTCGGATATGTTTTTTTTTTTTTGCGGTTTCAATGCAGGCCCGAAACTTGATAAAAACTGGTTACAATAATGAGTCTACCTGTCCGCAGCTGTCTGTGTAGACGACACAGTGAGCGTTTTGGGGCACCACTTGGGCCCCGACAGTGGCTAAGGCTGCTAAGGCGGTCCACATGCAGCAAACGAGGCAGTGTTCGTACAGTAGTAGGTAGTATATATATTTTCAATGAATATATATTATTTTTTTTGTATTTTTTCAATTTTTATCATTGTTTTCAATTAATTAAGTAAAAATTTTTTTTTTGTTTTTTTTCAAGGTATTAAAATTTGTCAATTGACGATCCTCGATCAACGTAGGTTTTTTTTTAATCATTATTATTATTTGATCAATTTTATTTTGGCGATTAATGTTATTATTATTGAATTCATTTTCGATGTGTGTAAAATAAAAAATAGAAAAAAAGGTATAAATTTCATTGTTGTGTAAATTTAATAGACAGTTGATGAATTAGTTTGAACAAATTAATTGATTTGATAAAATTTGTTGAATTATTTTTCTTGACGTAGGTTTTTATGCATGATGATTGAATAATTGATTGATTTATTTATTTATCGATTGATTAAATTGTAGATTCAACCACGTACCGAAGGATTTGTGTGTCAATTGTGCGATACGATTATCAGAACAATAATTACGAGTGATATGGTCGTGTGGTCATCGGCATATATAATAATTATGATGCAGCGGCGGCAGTGCACACATACCAAGCCCAGCGTTTGACAATATACGTCATATTGTGTATCCAGAATATTGAGATTTTTTTTTTTTTTTTTTGTTGTTTCGTCAATATTCGTATATTAATAGAAAATCAGGCAAAATTGGTGTAACAACGGGATGAGAGAATAATAATAATAATAATAATAACAACGAAGGTATCAATTAGTAGCAATGAGACATTTCAGAATAATTTTAACCAATAAATAAACAAAATAAATTTTTGTAGTTTAGCCATAAAATTTGTGAAAATAACCCAACACCGAATAATATTGTTTGTTTTTTTGTTTATGAATAATTTTGACACGAAGAAGAATGTGTCAGCGAGCAGGGTGAAATATTATTATTATTATTTTGTTTAAACGTATTTTTAATGCATGTTTCGTGTGTAGAGGTAGGCAGATTGTTTTTTTTTATATTGTAAATTCATTGGACGTTGCAAATGTGTCGTTTAGAAATTGATAAGAATTTGAAAAATTATTTTGATCGATGTGAGCCACAAAATTGTCAAACAATTTTTGTGACATTAACGATTAAGGAAAACATCACAAGGATCGTGTATGTCATTATTTTTTTTTTTTTTTTTTTGTCCAAAGGAATTTGGAAATTTCAGGTTTAAAAAGAATACATATTTTTTTGTTTGAGAGGGAGGATTTTGGAATCGCCACAATTAATGAGGAGGTTGCGGTGCGGAAGAATCAACCAGGACGAGACCCGGATAATCATGCGTGACGGATTTTTGTTTGGCAGGATTCGTGACGGGTATTGTGATGGTCGATGGAACACAAGGCGTTGGTGAAGGCGGGGGGATTCATGAAATAATGCAAGTTCAGGCGCGATAGTCGTACAGCGTCCAGGCAGAGGCAGGCATGAAACAGAAAGATCAAAGAAAAATCATGAATATTGTTTTTTCCTTATCTTTACTACATGCAATGCAATCATCGATGAGCACCTTCTACGTTTCGGGTCACTATAGTCTTCATGTGGTCCACTGATTGACGATTTTCAAATAAGGATATCAATTCATCTTTACATTCACTTTCAAATTATCACATGCAACAATTTTCGAAATTGAAACAAAAATGTTGGTTCTGGCCATCAGAATCACAATAATACATCGATGCATGGATTGTGCGGTAATTATTACATCACAAGATAAATATCGTCACGTTTTTGTTTCAGATATTTTCGTCTCATTTACGATATAACATATATTCATGATCGACGATCATTATCTAATGAGGCACGATGAATGAAAGGTTAAATAGTTTTGAGAACAAGACAATTGTGATTGTGACTCGTTTCGTGGAATGACAAAAATTCTATACTTCGATTGAAACAATAATTCCCATGTTCACAAATCATTGAGACATTCGAGGTTATGTGATGTGAACAAATATCGACACAAAGAACCAAAAATATGTCTTCACTTTGTTGTGACGCTGAAAATATGGACTCAAGTAATTTCCGACTGGAAAAAGAAAATGTCACAAGACTGCAGAAATGTTGAAAAAAAAAATGTTCAAACACATCTGAATTGTGTCATGACAACAAGAATACCGTCACATCACAAGATATAGACGAAAAATTCACAATTATATTGTGCAATGAAAATCGACGAAAAATTAGAATGTTTCTTCTTCCAAGCTGACCACTCGGAGACCACGACTATTGTGATCACATCCGAAATAATAACCGCATGCAGTGTTTGAAATGGGGCGAATGAACGTGCGGGAATTAGATATACGTGTTATCATTCTTGCTTAGTGTTGTACACTGAAATTGATATTGTTGCAAAAATTACATAAATATATTTTTGATCTTTAATAAATTCTCGTTTTATAGGGACACAAACATAATTAAAGGTGCAGGATGTGTTTTATCAGTGGACCTAAAAAAACAATAATTAAATAATAGTAGAAAGGTTTTAGTTACCAACACAAGCAGCTACACTCCTCACCTGCAGCACAGTATCGAAATTAGCGAAGAGAGCAACCAACCTACGTTACATTCCGATGATAACGACCACAATCTCTGATTACTGCTCTTTGCTCCGAATAGAGAAAGAGAGAGATAGAGAGAGACATAAGTCTTGCGAAGTCCGATGCGTGTGTTTGTTTAAGCAACAAGCCTGGACGCAACAAAGCTGCAACTTAATAGCTATAGTACTTGTGGGCAGCATCAGGGTCCTTCACGTTGAATGGTTAAAAAACAGCGTCAAGCATTTGACACTGTTTGATACGTTATCATCCGTGTCGCTATTATTGTGACGCACCTGCTACCACTATTGAGCATAAATTTAGGTATAACAGCGGTGCAGCGCGATCTACTGATAATGCCAATGCACAAGCATTAAAGTACAATGATAATCGTTTTTTGTTTTCTTCTTCTTCTTTTTAATTCAGCACAACAGTAACGAATTACTGTTGCTTGTGTAAGTTTAGGAGATCCAGGATATTTTCGTTTTAGTTTTATCTTCATGTTATTATCACAGCGTCTTTTTTCCGTTGTGTGTTCATCCGAACGATAATCGGAAACTAATGAAACTACAAAACCTTTTATTGTTGTGTGTCTTAAAAAATTTATTTCGGACACAAAAACACAGCCAAAAAAAAAAAAATCATCGAAAAGTGGACGTTGTGTGTACCAATGTGGCGATGATCGATGTGATGTTTGTTTGCAGGGTAGTTTTTTGATTGCTGATGTATTAAATAATAATGAAAAAAAGAAAGTTTAGGTTTAGGTTTATGGATTCACATTTTTTTTTCTTTCGTGTTGTTGTTTTATTATTTAGGATCTTATTTCATTTCATTTTTTTTTTTTTTTTTTTTTGGTTTGTTTGAAGTAAATTGAAAGCAACGACTATCTACGAGGACCGCCGATCAATCTAGTGCTTGGCTTCGTCTGATAATCCCAGCCTCGTTTCCATACAGATGATGAGGAGGAATTGGTGGTGGTTGGTGGTGGTGGTGGTGGTTATTAAAAAGCACAACGTCTCCGCACCGCCGGTGTCGCAAGCAAAGCTCGAACATAACCCACTTTATACTTAATTACTTTTTTTTTCATGTATCATAATACTGCGGCAACAATGCGACCAACAAAAACAAATAATAAATACCAGGGCTAAAAATCAACTTACGATATTATTATTAGAGAACTTCAAGTAAGTAGGTGATAGGTGATCGAGAGGATGAATTGGGACGGGATCGCAAGGGAGGAAATTTGTTCGACGATAGTTTCCTTCTTTTTTTTTTTGAACTATTTAGATTCTTTTCTTATGCAAGGATCATGATCGAAAATAAAATAAGAACAACCAAGCAGCTTCTGTGGTCCAACACAACGCAGATATTCAAGTTTTTAGATTTACCAGATTTTCATTCGACTGGACAGGATGGAAGCGAGAATTTAATCACTCAACGATTCAACGTATTCTGTGCAATAACGGATTCAAATCTTCAAATTACTTATGACTTTACTTGATTCACTTGACTCAAGAAACTTCAGATTTTACAGTTACTTTAAATCACTTGGAATCACTCAAGTTACTTCGAATAACTTAGATTACTTCAAATTACTGCCAATGACTCGAGTTACTTCAAATAACTTATGTTACTTCAAATTACTGCCAATGACTCAAGTTACTTCGAATAACTTAGGTTACTTTAAATCACTGCCAATGACTCGAGTGACTTTAATTTACTGAGGATGATTCATGTAACTTTAAATGAGATACTCGAGTTATTTCAAATTACTGCCAATGACTCGAGTTA
>JAFFZH010015756.1:3323-17156 GCA_018420115.1 Euura saliciscinereae | reverse complement strand
AATTACTGTCAATGACTCGAGTTACTTTAAATCACTGAGGATGATTCCAGTTACTTCAAATGAGGTACTCGAGTTACTTTTAATTATTGCCAATGACTCAAGTTACTTCGAATGACTCCAGTTTCTTCATAGATTACTTGAAACATCTAAATTATTGAGTGTCTGAAGTTACTTAAAACGAATCAGGCGACTTTTTCAAGGTTTCGAAAAGCTTAGTGAACGTGATTTCTCGAGTGATTAAACCCTTAAATGGTGTAGGTATAGTAGAGACGAAAAACGACCGATGAGAATAGAGAAATATATCAATGGAGAAATACATAGGTCTAGGGGGTTTACGTATATGTATATTAGAGGTAATAGGATAATTAGAATCTTTTCTTTGGGGGCGGGGGGGGGGGGGGGGAGGAGAGAATTGTAATCGATATATAGATATTGTATAATAGAGAGATATATGAAATAAGATAAAAGCATTAATAAAACAAATATTCATGCATTTTTTCAAGCATTATTATTACAAATACTGGCTGACTGACTCTTTCGATATTGGCCCGACGGAAATGCAGACGCAATTCGTTCTAATATATAACATTTCACACATATATTTATATATATATATATATATATATATATATTAGATCAATCAAGCCTGCTATCCGACCTCCGTCGCGATTACACCAGCTAGAAAAGAAATACGCACGCATTTATCTCAAGCGATAAAGTCACCCATCACCCCCATTCGCGGCTGATATTTCCAATTCCATTTGCATAAAAATCCACCCGACTGTTTTTTTTCCCTTCTTTTTGGGAAAAATAGGAAAATATTCGGGTGAATAAAGGCGCCCGCGCCCTGCCGCGCGTTTTTCTCATGTTTTTTTTTTTTATGTTTCTTTCTACCATAATTCGATTGTAGCTGTATGGAAAAAAAAAGAAATAAAACACGTTTAAAAGCGCATGCGGTATCATAAAGCGTTTGCATCTGCAATTCCGAGGCCGATAGAAACGTAGTGTATATGTATCCGATATATAAGTAATATATATGTATGTATATAACAACAAATGTACATGAAGAATTAGAGACAGTACAGTACACAATAATAAATACTACCTGTATGCATGTATAATGTAGTTATCATAAAACGTTGTTGATTAATTATTATCGTTTTTTTCTTTTTCACTTTCACTTTCTTTTTTTTTTTCTTTCTTTTTTTTGATTTTTTTTTCTTTTTTTTTTTTCTTAATAATAATTTTATTACTTAGACATATAATAATAATAATAATAATAATAATAATGATAATAATAATAATAATAAAGATATACGTATGATATATATTCATATCTATATACACACACATATATATATATATAGATATATAATATCGTTCTTTCTTTTTTACTGGATTCTGATTTGCTTCTCTTTGTTTTTATACATCATTAAATTCATTTTTTATCTCTATATTTTATATATTATTATATATATATACATATGTGAATGTAATTTTGTTTTTACTTTAAATATCGGCATATAATAATATATATTATAGGTAATTTCCTTTTTTTTTGTATTTTGTTACGCACGTGTACGTGTGTGTCGAAACTCAAGCTCATTCTTTTTTTTTTTTTACTTCAATCTGTCTCTATCTATCTTTCGATTGGCCAATTTTTTTTTCTTTCTCATTATTGGTTTTGTTATCACATATTGTAGGTTTTTTTGTTCCTTTTTTTTGTCGAATCTCACCGCGTACAGTCCGTTCGACTGAAAGTGTAATTGCCTATAGTATATTATGTAATAATTATCTGGGTGCAATTGAGAAGGCACTTATTATTATTTTCATCTGTTGTTCAAAAAAAAAAAAAACTTTTATATATATCACGTTTTTTTTTTCAAAATGACTGGAATTTTTCTCACTCTCAAAGTTTATACAATTCCTCAACATGTCGTGGTTATATAATATTATATAACTTCGTTATCGATTTGTTGGTTGGTAAATTTCTTTTTTTCTGGATTTTTTTATACACCATGAATCTTGTCCTATAATCCTATTCACAACTATAATATTGAATATTATATTTATTAGAATCCGGTTATTAGTTATTTATATATATATATTTTTTTTTATACAATATATAGTTAATAGTAATCGGATAAAATTCTTTCTAAAATTGCGTATTTTATCGTACATATTATGTACCTAGATGTAATAATTTTAACAATTATGTGTGTATTTATATATTTTTTTTATGTAACTAGAAGCTATCACATATAATAATGAGACGACTGTGTTCGGGTGTTTTTTGTTTCTCTTGTTTTCTCGAAGATTCGATTTTTTCTTTACTTTGTTTCGTTCTTTTCTTTACTTTCCAAAATATATCATCGTCGTCTAATATATTACTCATATAATCAGCGATTAAAAATAGTTGAGTAGGTTGGTTAGTAGTTTCCCGGATGTAATTGTAGTGGAAGACTTTGCAATTATTACATTCTCTTCACTTTATGATTGTGTGGTCAACAAAATTAACGGAAAGAGGATCAACTATCGCGCGTTTAGTAGTGGGTGTAGTAGTGTCCTCATACTTTACCTATAAATTAACTAGATTTAATCAATCGATTATCAATCACAAATAGTAGTTTACCTTCGGCCTGATATAGTATTTATATTGATCATAACCAATATCCTTGTGTCGTGATAAGAGAAATTAACTAAACAAGAAAATAGTTGATCATAATATATAATCCTGAAGTTGCTTCGTTTTTCTTTTTCTTTGCAATTACCCTAGTTTTTGTTTCTTTTCACTTTTATTACTTAATCGTGCTCCCGGAAACTATTACGATTTCACTTATTGTTAGAGATTATAGTTGTTATATGTATATAGACCGACCAAAAAATAGTCGCGGTTTACGTAGACGTTTATGTTTGTTTTTTCGGTGTATAATTCGTTGGATATATATTATGTACCTAAATTTATTTTCGCATATTCGTAGTAGGTATATATATTTACTATTAAATAAATATACCTAGGTTATATATATATATATGATAGTTATAATTATTATACTTGACTCTAAACATAAGGAATAAATACATGTAGTTATAATTATTTTTCTTTCTCTCATTATGTATATATGTATGTTATAATAAATTAGACGTTCTGCCTCTATGTACGTACCTACATCGTTTATGTATAAGTGAAGCTCTGAACCTCTTCTCTTTTTTCTTTTCTTCAAATCATTTATGCTTTATTTGGTGTTATTTTGATTTGCAAAAATACGCTTTTTTCGGTACTTTTCAAATATCTATCGGTTTGGTATTTTTATTACACACTATCGATTGATGTTCATGATAGATAGAGATTATATTTGTATTTCGATTCAGTTTTCTTTTTTTTTTGTTCGCTATGAGATCGGCACCCACGTACGCGAGGCATTAACCAATGAACAGACGACGATAATAATAATAATAGTAATAGTAATAGTATATATTATGTAGTTTTTGTTGTTGTTGTTGTTGCTGTTGATTAGGTATATGCATATTGATAATAATAATAATAATAATAATAATAATGACACCGAAGTGTGATAAAAAATTGAATTCGTTTTTTTTTCTGCAACCATTCTTCAAATTTGAATTATGTCGTTATTGTTATTATTATTATTACTCTGAATATACGTGCGCTACAAAGAAAATATTGAGCTTAAATTTTTCTTTCTTTGAATAATATTATTATTTTACTAGTAAAATTTCAATTTTATTTATCTCTCGAAACTAAAGTTTATTCGTTTATTTTGAACAATAATATTATTTTACTAGTAAAATTTCAATTTTATTTATCTCTCGAAACTAAAGTTTATTCGTTTATTTTGAACAATAATATTATTTTATCTTTTTTTTTCTAATATTCACACTTAACTCACATACCGAATTGAATCCGCGTGTTTGATGATATTATAGAGCTGATAGAGAGAGTAATAGGACAGAGACAGAGAGAGAGGTGTAGAGAGGATGAGGGGCTATTCGATCCTGTATTATCAAGGATATATATATATATATATATAGGATATTGATAATACTAATTTTTAAATTCACTCTAGTGCCCGCTATGTGCAAATTCCCTACGGGTATACCGACGGAGCGTCGCGTCGGCTGCTAGTATCCAGTGCGCATGCGTCTTCTGACTCCCTCCTCGCCGATTGGATATCGGCGGACTGTGCAGGCGCACTGAATCTGGGTGTATACTCGTCGAAAGTCACCCTGTGTATGGGGCATATGCGTAACCTACCCTATCGCGAATATATATTCATACACTGTAGAGTGTACGAGTAGGTATAATTACTTTTTTTTTGTTTAGTTATTTCCGTTTTCGTTTGGTTATATAATATATAATATATTCAAGTAGTATTTATCGTTTAAATACACATATCCTATCTATCTACTATCTAAGTATTATATTTTTATGTATATATATATATATTATTACCTCAGAGGCGAAAATGCGGGATTTTCATAGTGCGCTATTTTCAATCACGGCTTAAATATATTAGTAATAATAATATGGTATACAATATATTGTTTTTTTTTTTTAAATCTATACACCTATATATTCTATTCTATATAGAGCAAGGTTATCTAGGAAACATACTTTTTTTTTTTCACGTTTTTCTTTCTGTTAACTATTTTCTTCTTTCTTTTCTCTCTACTCGGAACTTTTTGACGATTATTATTAATAATAATAATAACAAATCAATCAATCAATAAAAATTGATTGATTATGTGTTATATTATTCTTTATTTTTCTTTGTATTCATTAATTGTATAATTAGGGTATATCGTACGCTCGTGAACGTGATCAATATCGAACGTGGATTTTTTTTTTCGTTTTCTATTTAGTCGTTATTTTGAATATTTATTTTATATTTAATTCATGTCAACTGGTAAAAACTGGAATAAAATCAGAATAAATATATATGTATAAGAATTAAAATGCAAATTTGAAATTAAAACAAATATATTAATTAAATTGAGTACCTTAAAACCGATTATCTATTTGATCGTCGTTTTGTGCGATAAATATTATAATATAAAAGACTTTTTTTTTTATTACGAAAATGATCGAACTTTCGAGATTTTTTCGTACGTTAATAAACACATTTGATAGTAATGACAATAATATTTATAATAGTAAAAACGCAGGTATATAGTTATCTAGGTACGTTGTGAAAATTTCAACGAATATTTAAAACAAAAGAACCTTTTTTTTCATGCTTGATGATTTTTTTTCCTAATTGAACAAAATTTTGTAACCATTATCAATAATAATATATGGTACAAATACATATAGTCTGAATTGAAAATGAAGAACGAGGCTAAAAACAAAAACGAAGAAAAAACATTTAAAAGACGAAGAAATGCGTAACGAACTTTCAGATATTTAACTAATAGTAAGAATAATAATAGTAAATTATTTACCTCGATAAAATCACTGGCTAACTAACAAAACTAGCTAATTAACTAACTAAACTAAACACGTACCTACTAAACAACTATGATAACTGACTAAATATACATGAAATAATCAACGAAGAACTATTGTTCAATAATAATAATAATAATAATAATAAGAATAGTGATAATAATAATAATAATCAATCATAAAGGCAAAGTGACAAAGTGTCAAAAACTGATACGCAGCTTTTACCACATTCACATCTTAACTCCTTTTTATTATTTCTTTGAATTTTTTTTTGCAAGTTTTTTGTTTTTTTACAAACCTCAATCGTCAGAGGTTTTTTCTTTTTCTGTTTAAATTAGGGACTGAGGTTAGGACCGGGTTTATAAGGCACTGTTCACCGACAATGTCTGACTAGAAAATGAAACTATACATATCATATCTGCTTGTTTTTTTTTTTTTTTTTTTTTTTGTTAAATTTATGTTTTCGAACTTTTTCTTTCAGCATTACTCGATGATTGTTTATTCGTTCTGGGCGTTTTTTATTCAATTGACCGATCTTGATCTTGTTTTTTATATTACTCTGATTATAATAAAACCACGGCTGATATACGTGATGAAAAATGTACAACAGAACACGAAAAAAAAATCAAACAATTTGAACTGATCATTGACTTCAGTTGGAATAGAAGATCCATAACAGAGACGGTTTTCGCGAAATAAGAAGAAAAAAAACCAAGATTCGAAAATCGCGCGCCCGCGCGCCACGTATCACAGTATCGTGGTCATGATCTGTCCGTCTGTCTCTCGATATAACGATGAAAAAAAAACACGAAAACCAAAAACAATAATAATATATTTTAATAATCAGCATGAAAAAACCCTAGTTTACGTAGTTTTCATTTTCTTGTAAGGCTGCATATGCGGAACACCGGTATTTGCCGAACTGAGCGCAACCTGCGGCTGGGCAGCTATGGTAGCCGAATTCGAGGACGCGAGTTGCTGAACGGTAACCTGGCCCGGCGAGACACCGGAGACACCGGGGTGGTGACCGGCAATACCGGCGGGCAACATGGCGTACGGATTTTGAATGGCGTACGGATTTCCGGGCAAATGCTGCATCCCGCCGAGCGGCATCGCTTGCATGTACGAACCGGGCAGCATCTGCGGTCTTATGAGCGAATAATGGCTCATCGGCGCCTGTTGGGGAGGTGGACGCGGATAGTGGAACAAGCCGGCCGACAGAGGGCCGGACAAGCCTCCGGGGATTCCCGCTAGGCCGTGAATCCCCAATGCCGGGTTCGGCCGCGGAGCGCCAGCGCCGGGCATGGAAGGCGGCGGCATGGTCATAGCCTGCTTGTTCAGAGCTACACCGGTGTAGTTGAGCGCGGTGAGCGGATTTATGGCGTACGACTGTGAGGCGGAGAGCTTCACTGCCTTCGCGTAGTTCTTTTGAGCGACTTCCTTGGCCAGCGCCGCGGGATCCATGGGCATATTTTGCACGGCATTGAAGTTGTTCAACGCGTTAATGTTCGCCATTGTGTAGTGCGCCATGCTCGCCATGTTCGCCATATTGGCCATTGATGTCATGTTCGCGAGCGACGTCATGCTCGCCATGTTCGACATCGAGTTGAGCCCTGGCATTGAGGTTATGGGGTTTATGATAGAGGCCATCGAGGTCATTGGGGACATCGAGGGAGGAAGGGAGGTCAGCTGGCTGGCTGCCGCCTGGATGGCGGCAGCCGCCGGAGAGCAATTAGTAGTCGAGTGATTCAATTCGGGCGAGTTATGCGGATTCTCGTTATCGTGAGAATTCGAAGCTTTGTCGCCGCCTGGCGGCGGCGGCGGCGGGTTACTCGGGTCCACTATGACCCCGTTAGCGTCGCCCTGCAGGCTGCTCAAAGAACTTGTGTTCACGGTCGAGCTGTTTCCCACCGCATTAATACTCGATTGGTTAGAGTTTTGAGGTAGCGAAGGTATCGGGGGGGTTCCAGCGTACTCACATGACACGGGGACGAAGGGCTGCTGGAGCTGCATCAGCTGCTGGTAGGTCGTCGCTCCTGAGGGCTGGTACACTGGCATTCCGGACTTGTCGCCGGCCGGCCGTTTGTACGGTACCATTCCGGGGAAGGCCTGAAACCGGACAAGATGGAGAAACGTCAATACAATATGGCCGACTACTTTGAATTTAGAGAAACGATATTTCATCGCTGGACTGTTTTTTTTTCTTTCTTTTTTTTTTGCTCCTCTAGTGCTTTTTTCACTTACAAAATTCTCGTAGTAGAAGGACCCGACTGATTTCATGTCCATCTGCAACAAAGAGAATCGTTTCAAGTAATTGATGATACTATTTTTTTTTTTCAATTAAATTTATACTGTTGCAATACAGGTTCTTTTTCGTTCTTTGCTAAATTTTATATATTGTGCCGATGACGCATGATGATGGGGTCGCCAATTGACTACTGGGTTCCACGACGGCGATGGGCATCTGTAACTTTTTCGTGTTTTTTTTTTCTTTTGGGGTAAAAACGCCTTTTCCTTACATGACCTTGACTCTTGGATCGATGATTCATCATCAGGCTGGTATTCACGGTTTTTTTTTCAATTATTGACGCGTTGTTGATTTTCTTTTCTGTCTATTTGAAAAAAAAAATGAACAAAAAAAAATACGCCTCAAAGCCTACCAAAGGTATGCGCTTCCTAAGAAGCCAGGTATTTTCTTTTTTTGGTAAAAAAAATTTTCAAGCGTGAAAAAATCAGAGTAGAGACAAATATAGAAAAAAAAATATGTAGATTAAGCCAATTGTTACTTTGTAGAAATTTATGAACGATTTACAGCAGCTAACAAATAAGAAGAGTAAAGAAAGAAAAAAACACCGCGAATATATACATTATTATTAAGCGGTAACCACATATGTATAATAATAATGAAGCCGAAATCATAAGGAAACTTTTCTGCATTATTTTTCGACTGCGGCAATTTGCAAAGCTTCAAAGCTCAGGGTAAGGTTTAAGCCAATCAGGTTTGACAGTACAATTTTTCTAGAACACATCGCAATTAACCAGCTACCATTCGAATTGCACTCCGTCGAGAGGGGCCAATTGACAGTGTTGAAGAGTAAATAACTGAACCATTGAACGGTATTTTTTTCAAAATTCTTGTTTTCATCAACATTTTGCTTTTTTTGTCACATGTTGTTGGAAGCGAGTCACTGTCTGTGGTGTGTTTGAAGCGTTCTACTGTGCTTTCTGACCAACCCGACAATTGCCTGGTCAGAGACAATATGGTAGCATGTAGGGTAGATGCACTGTTTTTGGCCACGTTTTTCTACCGTCCCTGGGCATCAGTTGCTCCATCAGTGGCCATTTAAAAGTGGTGGCCACAAACGGTACTGGAGGTAAGCGCTTCAACCTTTGAATAAATTGGTTTGTAACTATAATCAATTGTTGAAAAACTGTATATCGAAGACTTTTTTCGAACCATGTTCATGTTAGTAATGAACTTTCAAGAACTGGCCAGTTATAATGCGGTAAGGTGGCACAAAACGTTGCTTCTACCCTAGATGAAGAAAGTAAGTGATTATAGTACATAGTACACATAGAGTAGGAACTTGAAAAAGACGTTTTACAGAACAGATTACAAGGTATCCGAATTTAGATATTATATCTCTGCCTAAATTCAGTATCTCCAAGACGCTTGACCATAACCGCAAATGACCTCAAGTCGCGAAAGCACAACATGCATCATCGGCGCAAGCTTATAATTACACGGACACTCTAATGGATGAACTCAGTTATCCAGAGATGATTTGTAGACAACTAATATTTTTTTTCTTTGGTTCTCTTGTATAAAATATCATCTCTTCTCAACATTACACTACTTTGATTCCCATCATCGGTAGCACACATCTCGAATCTGAGGTATGTACCATCGATATCGATGGCTCTCAAGGGATTTTATACCACTATTCTTGGTCTCTGCAGTTTGCCAGTAGAACCATCCCACTTTTTACTATCTCGAAATCATTGAAGTTTCCAAAATGCAACTAACACAGACTGCAGAGACCACAAAGAGGGAACTAGAAGTTGATCTCATGTATACTCGAGGGGTCAACAGTTGCATCACATCCATCGATCTTTCTTTCAACCAACATTTGATTATATTTTTGGTATCCCCTCGATTATACTGAAATATTTACAAGTGTACTGTAAGCGATTTCTAAATACAGATAAAGTACCACATCGCAATGCAATTGCAATCGCTTTAAGAAGCAGAAAATGAAATATGTCTAAAGTTCGTTTACTCAAAGTTTCATCACAATCGACAAGAAAAAAAAGTAAAAAAGCAATTATGTATCAAGTAGTCCTGAATGATTTACTCAACGGACGAATGTACGCGCCGCGATACGAGTTTGCTTCTTGACATGCATCACGAGACTGACTAGTAGCGCGCCAGACGCGAGCTGGCGCATGCGCAGTGCGCCCCTAGCGACAGTCGTGCGAACTATGTAAAGAAAAATCGCGTTCGTCTGATTCTAAGGCAGAGCAAATGAAGGCAAAGAGAAATGAGTCGATCAGCGTTACTTTTGACAGCTATCCGAGAGTAAAAACTGAGAAAGAGATAAAGGAAGCTACATAGATAATCGCGTGGCGTATTCAGAATCGCACTGGAACTTAAAAGTAGATACAAACTACTGTCAGAGTGGAGAGCTGCTGGGAAGCTAAATCTAGAGTAATCTAGATACAGTGCTGAGACTCTGTGGAAAATCCTCCGAGCAAAATTCCACTCTGGTAATAAAGAGAGAGAGAAAGAGATAGAATATAGAAAAAATGAAAGTGTACTTCATGCAAAAGCTGTGGTACCATGAGCAGGTCGTCATTGGGATCGCGCATCCGTTTCTTGCCGAGTTCGACGGCAGCCATATTGGCAGCTGCTGCTGCTGCTGCTGCACTCTGGAGTCCAGTTGGCACTCCGGTTACTCCACCGACGTTTCCCATCCCAGGTACACTGGTCTGTACGGTAGCGGTCTGCTTTAATTGTTTGTTTTGTTTGTTTGTTTTTTCAGTTGTGGCAGATTTCCATTGTGGGGGTTCGATCGCATTTTGTTTTTACGATTTGTTTACAGCCACCCCCAATATTATTAATTTTTGTTTTTTAGGAGAAAGAAGGAGACGACGGCGATGACGACGACGACGGCAATTGGCAGGCGTTAATGGCAGGTAGCGAAGCGCACGGGGCACGGTATTGGGTCAGCAAGCATCAAGCATCGCCAGCGAGAGGGCAAGATCAAAATCAAAAAAAGAAAAGAATACCATTTGTGAGGCTCGGCACGAGTTATTGTTTTTTTTTTTTTAGAGACAATCATCAATTTTATACACAATTTTATCATTTTTTTCTTCCTAATACCAATCAATTGATGTTATATTGCTGTTATTGTTGAGGCATTACAATTGTTGTTCCTCTCCGAGTGTGATGAATCTGAAAATGGAATATTAAAACCAATACATATGTTTCTGGTCTCGATGGGTTGCTGGTGTGGTTCTTCCCTTCACCCAAACTGTACTGCAGCGTGTTTATGAAAAAAAAAAGATGATTCCCATCAAAGAAGAAAGAATTACACGAGTCGCAAGACAGAAGAGGAAGATGGCCATCGAAGATGTCGTCAGACAGCAACGTATCGCAGAACCTACATCATTCACACTGAATGATGAAATCAGGCATCCACAGAGCGGGGGGTTCGAATCGCTTCAGCTGAAATAACTATAAATTCGAATGAAATTTTTGTCATTCTGTTTGAATGTCAAATCTTCTTCAGGCTCCCCTGAAAATATATGAAATGGACGAAAAAAGAAACCAAATACATGATGCAATTACATGTGCGCTTACGTCGAACCACATAAGCCCCCGATTCTTCATGATCACGATCATCGTCATCATACATTTGTACCTTGATATAGTAAATATTTGTGTCAATATATATGTATATGTGGCATGTATCAACATTATTTTACAATATATTCTCGTACTTGTGCTTTTGTGTTAATGTCTTTGCGTGATTTGTGTTTGTATGTGGTTAAAAGTGTTTATATAACGAAAGTATGATCCACGCGTTTTACAGTGGTTGTTTCGCGTACCTACACAAAGTAGCCGTTTCTGCGACTATGGGAATGTAAAATTTTGACCATTTTTCAGTCCCAGGAGTTAAAAGTGGTCATTATTGTACTCCGCGCGAGTTCGCGCATGCGCATTCACAGTCGAATCTCGAATTATTTCTCGATTTTAACCTAAAAACGCGTAGATCGTACTCTTGTTATATAAAGAATCGTGCGCAACAAGGACGCGACGGTTTGCTTGCGATATTCGTCGTCGACCTGAAAAGACCGACTTTGCCTCCTTGTTGTACGATACACTATTTCTGTACTCTTTAGTGTACTTCTTTGGGTATTTCATAGTAAGGAGCGTGACTGTTCAATATCTGGGTAAAGTGTAACACTTGACAAACATCGAATATATTTTTTACTGTGTGTGTTTTGTTTTATTGTGTTGCAATTGTAAAGAGTACACTTTTTCGCTATGAAATTTCAGAATTTCAATTGATAATTTTCCAATCGAAAAAATTAGTGTAATACAAGAGAAAAAAAAATGATTGCCCTCTTTGAATTGTAACACAATATCAGTATGGATTTTTTTTTTACAATTTTGATTCTTTTTTTTCTTTTGTTTTGTTTTGTTTTTGAAGAGAATGAAACTTCCCTGCCAACAAGCTGGTCTGCCTGCCGGAATCCGGTGACACCCGCCTTCTTTCGTTGATTGTGTCTGTGAGAGTCTGAATTGCGATCGATCTGTAGAGACTAAATTCACGCACAAATCTCACAGAGTTCCTGCATTGATGAGAGACACACGACACACGATGGCTGGAATCGATCAATTTCGATTTCGAGTCCTCCGCGACACTTGACCAATTTTTTTCTGTTTCGTTTCTTTTTTTTTTTTTTTTGTTACTTTCTTTTTTTTCCCAGATCGATATATCGGCTCTATCGATTATCAATTAATTACTGTCTGTCTTTACGCCCCTCGGCAGGACCACCACGGTTAGTTCAATTTTGACAATCATTCATCTCCCAATTGTTTTTACAATCTTTCATTATCTACGTCCCACCCCCTGATTTCACTATTATCTCATCGCCATTCATACTCGAAATATCGATAATTAATATCGATAATTGAATATATAAAAAGCCTGTCTGCGTATGCTCCGTGCCTCAACTGAACAAACCATTATAAATCGTTATATAAGCCGTTCGATACTTACTTTTTTTTGCACAGTACCATCATTGATGATCAATGACGTAACGATCACCCATTTCAAACAAGAAGAAAAAAAAACCAAAAAAATTACCTCAAAAACGAAATTCGAATCAGTCGAGGCACAGTGATTATCAACTAACTAATTATTTTCTTTTCCTTAATCGTTATTTTCACCAATTGAATCGTATTGCAAATAAAATATTGTCGAATTTTATTTTTGTTCTCATACCTGTTATTATTTATATATCTTTTTGATTAATTTAGGTTTAAAAATGAAATAAAGATAATAATAATAATAATAATAATAATCGAATATATTGACTCGACTTTTCCCTTGGATCCATCTTTCTATACACTATACAGTGTGTAACATCTAATAATTTCATGATCAATGAACAATTTTTTATTTTTTTTGTTGTTGTTCAGATTCTTTTTTTTATTTTTGTGTAGCGTTTTTTGTGTATAGGGCAGCAAACAGCAGCAGGGTTCAATAGCTGGGGTTCGTGCAGCGCAGCTTGTCAGCAGGGGTGGTGGGGTTTAGGGTAATGGCTTCTGTTTTTTTTTCTTTGCTAATTTGTTGTATAAATATTCACTAAGTCAATTTTGTGATTCTTGCGCAGGTTTTTTTTTGCTTTGCTTTTCGTTTCTAAAGGTTTACAAGGTAGGTTTACAAGTACATTACGTTTAGCTACGTTCATTTACAAGGCACGTTTCATCGTTACATGTCTGTTTTTTTTTTTTTTAAATTGTAATCCAATTTTTAATCTCAATTTACATGAATTGTAAGAATGTTGTCTCTAATTCAACGATTCTGATTTTTGCATACATTTTTTTTTTTTGCGTTTGACAGCAAAAACAGAAACGAAACGATATAAACGTTATAGAAATACGGTGGATGGTGGTATACATTGAAACAATATATTACAAAGAGCGAGAAAGAGAGAGACAGAGAGAGGAGATGATCTAATGACGAAAAAAAAGAAGTTTTTATTCGATGATCTATATACAAATGAAATGAATGATTTTTATGTGTATTTTGTGAACAACTATATGAGATACAATGAAGGTTTTTTTTTGGGGG
>JAFFZH010015755.1:102053-147717 GCA_018420115.1 Euura saliciscinereae | reverse complement strand
TTTTTTGTTGAAGGCAAATTTTTCTTCATAGATTTTTTGTAGGTAGATTCTAAATACGCCCATGGATTTGCTGCAGATTTGAAAAAAAAATACAACGTTGGCTGCGTGATGCATTGAGAGTGGTCGTACATTCATTCGAACCGCGTGTTTTATCGAGAAAATTTTTATTTTCCCAGGGGGATGAATGAAAAAATAAATAACTAACAAAAAAAAAAAAAGAAAAAATAAATGGTATAACGAGTTTACGAACCTGCCCTATACCGCGCTGACGTCAAAAGAGGATTTCGTTAATGAAGCGGTTAATTAATTGCGTGCCGGTAGAAACCAATGGGTTTTTTTTTTTTTTTTTTTTTTTTAAATGCAAAAAATGCAAAATCGTTTTAATCCTGTAATTAGGATTCAAACTTTTTTTGCTTTCTCATTCTTTTGCGTATTTTATTTTTTTCCTACACTTTTCGAAATCTCCGCGGTGTGAGCGAGGAGACTTTATACTGCGTAAAGTATAGCCGCGTTATCGCCATCTGTTGTTACGTCACCAGGCGCTACCCCGATTTCCCAACCCCGTTTTACGCCTTTTTGTACGTTATCTCGGAAACCTACGTTTGCAACGACACCCAAGGGCTATACCGACAATGCCTCTTGAAAACCGGGTACAATATACGCGGAGCTTTTTTCTGGTCTTTCTGTGGTTGTTTTTTTTTTTTGTTTTTTTTCGCTTTGCAAATAAACAAAATCTGTTCTACTCTCTTGTGTAAAATAAACAAAAATCCTAGATTCAAACTTTTTGACAAAATTTTTATTTTATTTTGGAAAAAAGATACAGATAAAACTGTGTCGCGGTTATAATTAATGACGTTTCTTTACCTTCTCTTTTTTTTTCTGAGTCAAGATACTGCTACTTTTTTTTCTCTTCGTTTTATCTCAAAGGTGGTTTTTCAAATCTACACTTTAGCACTCTGAAAACTTTTTTCACTTTTTTTTTCTCTCTCAGAATCGCACCTGACTCGGAAAAACGTTGTTAAAGTAGACGGAAAAAAAATAGAAACAAGAAAAAGGGAATCAAAAAATGGTGGAAAACATGAATAAAAAAAAAAGTTTTGTCCCATTCGCGAAACGTTTTTTACGCAAACTACGTAAGAAGAAAGAAAAAAAAAATCTATATTTGAATATAAAATTTTTGTCTCTATGTTATACTTGAGGCTGAAACTTTTGGAATAATATACCGCCGTCTATACTATACAGCTGCAAAGAGAAAGAAAAAGCTCTAGTCAATTTACTCAGTGTTCGGAAAAGTTTGTCTCATCATTCTATAACAGGATGATGGTCGTACATATATTCAGTTGAAGTTTAAAACTTGAAACTTGAATCTTGAGGAATTTTGTAACTCCGTGCTATTCTGCAGAAATCGAGTTTCACTGAAAATTTATATACATGGAGATTGATGGATACGCTGTTTTTTTTTTTTTTGTTCTAAAGGGTGTGTTTTGTTGATTTGCTTGTAAAGGTATAAAATTAGTAATTATTTTCTGCTCATTTTTTTAGAGAACAAAACCGAGTAGCTTTATCAATAAGTTACCTGTTAATTTGAAGGGAAATTGAAATCGTGTGCTGGAATTTTTTGTTTTATTATCTGTCACGCATGCAGACGTACGATTTTTTAAATTACATATCTAAAAGTCACAAGCTGATCCTAAACTTCTTTTATTACCGTTGAATTTGAATATTTATTGGTATGTTTAGTAATTGTTGAAAAACAAAAATTTAATTTTTAAGTTTCAATAAGATTTAGGCTCCCTTCACTCATTGTCAGAAAAATTATGAATCTGTGTGACGTGTCTACATACAGACTGCGTACAAGGAATAATGCGCGTGGAAAAGCTTAATAAAACAGCAAGATTTAGTACAACTTGAAACGCTTTCGAATGTAATTAAAATTCTACCGTTCATAATTATTGCTAGGAGTTTTCGCCTCGCTTAAAACACATTTCTCCATTTTCCTTTAGCATACCCTTTTTCGTTATATTACCAGTTTATAGTAGGCGCGGAAACTTCCGACCGGAAAAAGGTGGGGGCAAACCTTATTCGAAGTTATAGCTATGAGAGCGAGAAGAAGAGAGAGAGAGAGAAATGAAAATTGTCGACGGTTCAGAGAGAAAAGTAACCTGGGTAAGAGCGGAGGAGCGGAAATAAGGGCGAGAAATATAAAACCTTCCCTTTACCTCAAGATGAGAGAAAATTGAGTTTATTTTGTCGTTCTAATTTCCCAACTGGGATCTCCGCGTTCCGTCTTATCCCTCACCCTTTTCAAACGACTCGAGGATTCTTCTTCTTTTTTTTTTTTTTGTCTTATCAAAAAAACAAAAATTTGTGAGTATAAGAACGTAGGATATAATTTTTTGAGGAAACTCAATTTTATTTCAAGGTAATTAAATTCCAAATACTCTCCGTGGAATTCTGTATCGAATTATTATTATTATCATTGTTATTATTATATTGAATTAAAAAAATTTACAAAAAAAAAGGAAAAGGGGGGAAAACGAGATGAAAACGTGACTGACCTAATTTTTGTATTAAAAAAAGTTGAAAAACAAATATCCTCAGCGATAACGACCAGCATCACATCACTCGGCGTTTCCGGGTGACCAAAGATAACGAGACCCTCACTGCTTCCGGTCCGTTATCCCAACGTCCGTTGCTATTGGAGGCGGGAAGCTCGGCGAGAAGGCGAGAGTCCCTCCGTGTATTGTGTTGCCAACGATTCCAGGAACCCATAGGGAATGACGACAAGGACCCCAAAAGAATGAGAGCAAGATATAATAGACGAACTTAGAGGGCAGACCCCCTTTGTGCTCTGTAAGAAATTATCCGTAAAAAGATAATAGGAGATGAATTTTCAAGGGTTGAATTTCATTATTTCAATTTTGTTTTTCTAAGACATTCAACCTGTGATCAGTTTTTCACTTACGTCTGTGAACACTCAAAAAATTTCCAAAATGATTGGTTTGAATTTTGATTCTTGAATTCATATATATAAACCAATAATTGAATAGAAAAAATTCAGTGTATTTTGAATGCAATTTGTCGTTTGTATCACAAATACAAAATTCAGTAACAATAGGAATTCATTCATTTTTGTTACGTCGAATTTGTGATTTCGAAAACCTATTGTGTGGCAAGTTTGTGTTATATTCTCAATCATATTTGACACCACAAATTTGAATAAAGATCCGTGGAAATCGATATATTTTCGAAATTGATTTTTGTTTACAAGAGAAAGACAAAATTAAAGCCATCTTTCACTGTGACAGTTTCGTACTTCCAAAATCCGTTTTTTTTAATGTAGTTTTTCGTTGTTTTCTTCATCACCTTACTGTTTCCAAGTAGAAAATCTTTCTATTCCCCCGGTGTACCGATTGCATATATACCTAACATATATATATATACGTGAAGTTTGGGATCCTGTAAACGGTAGTTTCTCCACCAATCCTAGGGTATCAGGGATATTTATATAAGGATTTGATCTCGTGGTCCTTAATTTACCCAACGAAATCCTTTTCATGGTCCAGGACCTCGTTGATCCCCTTCGCGTCGCGTGTTATCTGGTTTTGGGGTTTCTAGTAGCAGGCTATTTTCCTACCGACAAATACCGAAGAGTGAAATTTACTTCGTCCATTGACCACCGCGAGTATCCAGAATCTAGATGTACTCAGATTTTATTGAAAAATCTCTATCTCTCGTTATAACGTTACAGTAGAGTAAAAGACTTTTTCTCTTGAATATCAAATATGAAAACTCCCAGAGGACGACGTACAGCAGTGAGATATAAAATGTCTTTCGTCGTGACCGACGGTCCTTTGTTCACTTTACCAACTTCCTGCACAGTTTTATGTACATACATACATACATACACAATATCTTCATGTATATGTATGTAATACATGTGGACGGGAAATTGGTTGACATTTCACAACTGTCACTTCCTGTATAATTTATTCATTTCCACGGATATATGTAGATAACGGACATAGCTTGGATTTTACGTCATTAAATAATTTTTGTCTGGTTCACTTCGCAGACTAGCGTGTGCGATAATATTTTCACGATCGCATATTACCGTGCGCCATGTGCACGCTACGTTTTGATATTCCCGAGATAAAGATAGACAAAAAGAAGCCTCGGAACATTCGGTCTTTGCATACGGGTTACCGTAGCTCCGTTCCGTATGAAATTACATTTTAATCTAAAACGCGTCTGCCCAGTCTAACTCGAGCTGACAGTTTCACGGTTTAATATGCGAGAAAGTCAGATGCAGGAAACACATATATATATAGTGTTTTTCCAACTCTTTTATACCACGTCCCTTTCGCCGCTACGATCTGATTACAACTCGTTCTCTTATACCGCAGCAAGTTGGTCGTCAGAGTTGCGGTTTTAATGTATGTTTTGTTATTTCCGGAAGATATGAATACTGAATGCGAAACACAGAAATCAGAATCCGTAACAGTGAATTTATATGGTGGTGATCTCTCGACCTTCGAAATACTGGTCCCAAGTTTACGGCTGTAGTATCTTATTCAAAGTTTCACCATATCGTAATTCTCAAAAGGATTGAATACACGGAGAAAAATATGTCACGCTTGGTTTAATTTCCATGCAAATGACGTAGGGCAGGGAAGAAACACATGTGTACCATGAAAATGTACAAGCTTGTCGATTTGTCCGATTTTCTTTGAAACTACGTTTAATTTCGTCAATTGTTTCGCTCGAATGACGTGTATAGCAAACACTTCTCGTGGAAGAAGCTTGAATTGAATGAACTTTGTACTACTGACTACATACATACTGCTAGTTTTTCTTTCGTTAAAAAAACAAATTTCTTCGAAGCTCTGTCATTCCGAGGCAAATTGATGCCGAGATAGACAGTAAAAAACGCATTTTAAGGCTAAAAATGTCCACTTAATAATACGTCATTCGTCATTTGGCGCACGCTTCTCCTTTCCGAAGTTACGCCATCTCGCGAAGCTTCTTGTGTAAAATTTGCAAAGTTGTTGAATAATATTTCGTGAGACAAACTGAGAGCCCAGTTAATCTAGTTGAGCAGTGAATAAATCTTAGTTGATTATCAATGGATACGTATCAAATCTGAAAATACTTGAACCGATATAATGTAGTTGGGAATGGTTTGTAGCTATAATAATTCTGACCTAAATATCTAGCTTTACGATTTCTAGATCAGTGTGCATTCACGTTTGTTATGATTTTTTTTTCTCTTCGTCACAATCGTTCCTTTCGCTTGTAGGTAATATAACGAAAACCTTTCTCTTCAATGTACTTTATTACCCTGGTAATAAAATGTTTATTGTTATCGATTACAACGACCGTCGCCTGCTTTGGTATCCCAAATCTTCATTTCCTTGACATAAATTCCATGGGAAACACATATGTGTATTTTTGGATGGAACATGATCGTCGTAAATTCTTTTAAAAAATATTTATTTTTATATTCAGGGAAGGTCGCGAGTGACGCGATGCTGAAAACGCGGATTTTAGGATCCGTTACTCATTTCCGTTTCAACAATCGTTAATCATCGGCGTAGTAGTTTAAAATTAAACTACGTTTATTCATTATGACTGATTTGAATCGTCTGAAAACTACTGATTGTAACAAGGTTCGAGTAAATTCTTATTGAAATTCCCGATAAAACGCAGAGTGTGTACTATTTTCCTCCTATAAAATTCAAGGAAAAACCACAAACTTCCATATCCTGAGATTATTGTGTCGGTCATAAGCCAGTCATAAGCATCGTGCAGACATTGCAAAATTATGCGTAATTCGTGCTTCAACTTTTTGTTACACCGCGTAGAAAATAGGGTAAAAATATGCTATCTGACCGATTGCGTCTATACCTGATGTTCCGTTGATCGTCCTTTCTTTCTTTCACGCTAGAACAAAATCCATTATTTCCAACGAAACCGAACAAGATAGAATGTAAGAGCGGGTGACTGCGAACCGAGTGAACCGGATAAAATATCAGCTTCTACTAAAGCGTATCCATCAACCTCCATCCATTGAGATGTCAGCTGAACGAAGGTATTCTCTATAGTCTATCTTTCGGAGAAATATTCTCTTCCACGGATTTTCGTATTGATTTTTTCTACTTTTTTCTCATGCCACTAGCATCTTCACGCTTCGTCCCATCGTCATTTGATTGACAAGGTGAATAACGAACGTTTCCACTGTTTTTCACCGATATATCAAGTCCGGTCACTCCTACGTCAAAAATGATCGAAATCGATTTTGAAGATCATTAAATTCTCTACAAAAAAGATTTCGACAGGTTTTCACGTAGGATCAACCGTTTAGAAAATACACAGTCTCAAAAGTCAGGGCAGTGTAAAAAAAAAGATGAAATGATCACAAAAAAAAAAGGAATTTCTGGAACCTTGAAGACTTTGAATCCCTCCGGTTGTGTCGATTTTTGTGTAAACCCGTCCAATTTAGTTATTCCTTTGACACGTGTCAGTTCTGTCAACGCGTTTTAATACGAAGTCTGCAGCGAATAGAAGACCGACCTCGATCCTGCATCGTGCAGACGTACCGGATTATATATTTGTCGAGTTTGAAGAACGAGCTTATAACAACTTCCGGAAGTCTGTATGTGGTAATTTCGTCCGATACTTCCTCCGGGGCTAATAATAATACATTTAAAGTTACGGACTTTCGGTTATTACGCCTGTGCCATTAATTATTTTCGTAGTGATTACGACCGCTTCAAAGCGGACACGTTCTTCAAACTGTATTCCTACGTTATACTGTTTGCTTTCAGCTCGTTATCTGTTCCTATATTCCCTTACAAAAGTCATACATACCCGGTCAGAGTGAGTTCGTTTTTAAAGTTTGTTATTTCATTTGATATTCTTCTTCCCCGGATATCTCAATGTGGTGGAAGATAAAGTAATTCTTTTGTGATTTTCAACCGGGGTATAACGGGACACGAAACTTTTGTTATTTTATAACAATAACGAAATCAAGTGTTTTTCTTTTTTCTTCGATTGTCAGAGTTTTTCATCAGGAAACAATGGATGGTCCGAAATTTCATTATAAACGACAAAACTAGAAACATCGTCAGACGTAACGTCGTTCATTATCTCTTTGTTGTTTGCTTGTCCCTATACGAATATCGTTCTCGAATAATGTCACTGGCTCTGTGGACTGTGGCACTTTGGAATAATTAATGATTGACGAAGTTCTAGACTTCTATTGTACATTGGAATGTGTACCATCTCTGCCTTTATTTTCACCACGTTCAATATTGTATATAGGTGAAATGAGATGAGAATTGGTTATTTCGTTGGTATAGTTCTCTAGACGTTCGGGGTTTGGGACAATAAATATTGAGAAAAGAAACCCTTATTACACCCATTCGGGGGAAAACAGCTCCTCTATATGCGGGGGACTCGACCTCTAACTGCCGGCTGGCTTTTTCCGAATCCGACTATTTTATTCTAAACTCAAACCGCTTTTATAAAGAAAATTTATTTGCTTTAGGGAGCATGAAATTCAACCGACCTAGACCTCGGCGATGCTGCACTCGTCTCTAAAATTCTCATAAAATTCTTTAAGGCCTGCAAGACGCCTTTGGCTAACATCCATTTCACATAGCCTAAACCAGAGATCTTGAAACTCTGCTCTAACATAACTTTGTTTATTGTAAAAGAGTCGAGGAAATTCAGAAAGCAGCTGAAGAAAATGGAAACTTAAAGAAAATTGTTCCAATTCATTGATAATCGTTTGAATTCATTGTATATTTCAGAATGTTTTGAAATGTAATTTTCACGAGTTTCTGAAACTGCAAGGAAAATCATGAGAAATCGTGATTTCCTCTGTTCGTTGGCGGTTTTCTGTCTGCAAAAAAGAAAAGTTTGATTGAAATGGGAATATTTTTTATTCGATATACGTCAAGTTTTCATTTTTTTCTTGACATTGAACAAACACGTATTCAGTTCAAACATGAAATGATTGAACGAGGAAGAAAAAATGATGGGGGGGGACGTGAAGGAAATGTCTGAAATATATTTTCGACAACATATCAAAGTAGGCGATCAAAGACTGAGGAATTCTAGTTTGATTATATTATACGTATATTGTTTTGCATGAAACAGTGAAATGACGTCCGACGTTTTTCACTAACTTTTGTAACGTGACCTAGAATGAATTTTCTCTCTGCGTCTTATGCGACTGCGACTACACGTTCTTCCGAGTGTCAATGGATTACGGTTGCCACGTTGCTGTTACTCCAGTTTCCCTAAATTTTATGGCTCAGAGCCAAGATGTTGCTGAACCTTTTTACCTCGCTTTTTATGTTACGAACTCTACCCGCGTCTAAACTTCGACTCGTATATCGACACGCGTAAAGGCTTAGACTTAGCTTTAGGTTTTAGACTACAGAGTTAAGGAACACATAAAACTCGATGAAACCTTCCGAAGGGGGGCAACACGCATTTCACCACGTGCTGTTTGAACTTTTTTTTTCCCATCCCTCTTCCTTGGTATCTCGTTCACCCTTTTCAACACCCGTAGATTTTACTACCCGTGAACAAAAAAAAAACAAGGAACGCCAAAGGAAAAACTATATATAAAAGAACAGACATCCTGTTCAATCAGTTTTGACCAACAATCTAAAAAAAAAAAAACACCCTTGTTTGCGTGACAATTTAGATAAAACGAACGCCGCTCGGCAGTTTTTGCATTTTTTTTTTCTTCTGTCTAGACATGTGTCAAACCAGGGTGATGGATCATTTGGTAAAGTGATGCATTAGCTGTTGTTCGTCGTTGGATTCAGTTATTATCCAACAACTGGTTCGCAGTTTTGTGTCAATTATCGCTGCGGCTTGGCAATTGGGGATTGACAATTTATTTTCTTCTTCCTTGTCTTGCGAAATGTTGAAAAAATTATCGGAAAAACTAATTCTCTGCACATTTTAACGCTTGTAATATAATGTTCAAAACCAGAAGCTCTCAGATTGTACCATTTTGCACCAACTCCCATAACAATATTCGTAAAGTCACTTTTGAAGATTTGGTGCAAAACGTCCAGGTAGTGGATTGGCTATTGTCGTACTGAAAAAAGGAATGTTGGATTTACAAAATATACAGGGACTGTATTGTACGTTTTTCTGTGGAATCTGTACAGGAACTTTTGTTAAGATTTACAGAACAAATTATGAAACGTACTTTGAACATTGTAAAATATGCAACGAAAATTGGTCATGTTGAAAAACAGAAATACGTTAATTAGTAGAGATGGAACGATTAATAATTTCGTTCTAGATTGACAGAAAAATGTGTAATATTGACCAAAAGAGCAAACGAAAAAAAATGTACTTTAGCTTCATTCAATAATTATTTTTTAGTACAAAAGCCACGAACACTTTTTATGGTCGAAGAGATTATTGTACGGATAATTTAACCCCGTTGGATACTTCAAACGCACGTCCTTCCTGCCGGCTATTGTACGATGGAAATCGGAACAGGAAGTCCTTTGGGATTAAGTAAGGGGCTCGGGTTAGAAAAGGGGTTTAGATTACCTCGGATCTTCGGTTGATCCTTGAGGCAGACATGAGGCAATTTCTTCTTCCGGGTCTCGCATTTATATATTCGTTCTCTATTTCTGAGAAGAGAGAATCAATTTTAGCTCCAATAGAAAGAAATTCCCTTAGCCAAGTTGAAAAGTAATCCAATTAATTCTATCCGCATAATTAATAGGCAGGATTGAGAAGTTTTTAGGATTGTACGTGAAGCGGAGTGAATAATCTTGAATTCCCAGACTTTTGGATAAACTTTTTCACCTCGATTCTCGAATAGTATATACATCCTGAAATATGCGCCGTGGGTGTGTAATAAATAACACCAAAGTGCGAAACACGCGATCTTGCAACTTGCCGCGGTTAAAATTTCGTCGCTATTTCTCAATTCGACGACCTATGCTTTTCGTCGAGGTTTTTATACTTTAATGAAACTTCGGTCGTTTATTGAAGAAAGGCGAGACAATCACATCAGGCTATTATAGTCACGTTATACATTTGGCGCTTGAACTTTACCCACTTTTCTCCTATTTCTATATATTTTAATGCGGAACCGATTATCTGAAACATTTCACGTCTCGTATCGACTTTGGGGCTTGTGAACGAAGTCAATACGCAGGCTCATTTGTTTATTCATCAACATCCCGATGACAAACGGTAACTAGATGGCTCAACAATTACCTAACGATTGCCAATTACCACCGGATAACCCCTCGAATTAAAGGCTAGTTGTGTTCGGTAGACGCAGAACCGCAATTACGTGCGAAACATGATTCGGATTGATGTGATTTTATTTTAATCTGTGTAAAACCTCGAGAATATGCGGATAATGAATTATAGGATTGAAACAATGATGATGATCGATGAATTATTGTAATAATAATTTGTTCCAATTTTCTCTGTTTCAGGTTCGATAAGTTGGCTTCGTCGATTTTCATCAATCTCCACGACGATTCAAGGTGAGTTATAAGGAGAGGATCACAAAATAACAAATTGAATTGAACAGTGATAATAATAGTTGAAAATTTGATATTTCACTACTTTTAAATTAATTAACAGCATGAATCATGAACGAAAGAATTAATTAACACAATAAAAAGCAAGGTTCTTTTTTTTTGCTGTTATTCTTGTCAACAATTGTGCGTAAAAAAAGCCTTTTCATATCTTTGGCTCCTTCGAAATAAAGGGAGAAAAAAACACAACTATAAATTATCTAACAAACAAATAATAATTGTGTACGTCATGGCAACCATATATAGTGAGTTCCGTTTTTTTTTCGTCCAGTATAAAACCTGTCTGCGACTATATACTGCAAGTATACTCTCTATAGCTTGTGTTTTCTCAAACCTGCATCTTTATTTCCTTTCTTTTGCCGTGATACCGGTGCTGCTGATGTTGGCGTTGCAGTTGCGTTGCTGTTGCTGTTGCCAGACACGAATATCGGTGCAACCTATGCACCGGGTTGGGTCTCGGCCTCATTACCATCTTAATATGCACCACCTTGCTTTCCTCAAGCTTTAAAAATGAATACAGTGAAATCCCCGTTTGGAGCAACGGGCCTCCGTGGATTCTGCTACTACTATACGGGGGAGCCCCCCCCCCCCCACTCTTCCATATCTAACTCGAACGCCGAAACTATGGGAGTGGGGGAAGGTCACTCAATCGCTCGAACGCAGGGGGTTCCACTGTACCCATATTATCAACAAAGAAAAAACAATTTTAATCCCTTGTCTAATTTCCATTCGATCCAATAATTTTCATCTTTCAACGTAATTATAGAAAATTGTTGAAAATTCCAAATCCGTAGCAGAAGGTCTCCTCGTGGTGCAGGTAGCTTGAGTTATGTGGCGAGATAGAGTGTAACAAATTGTCTCTATACCTCATACCACGTAACCTCGTTTACTCTCGTTTGCTCTCATTTTATCCTGGACATATGACGTAACTACGTGATACGCAACGTAATATTGATCTTGGAATCTCTTATAGTAGAGAGATGGAGAGAGAGAGACAGAGAGTCATCGCAGTTAGTCCTTCCCTTTCCCTAGAGTCTAGCTGGTAGCATGTGACCCTGGTGACTCTTGAAGAGCCTCAAAGTACTCGGGTCACACTTTAGGGTCAATAATTAGACGTGCGTGCGTGCGTACTCGGCCGGTGACAAACGCCTGAAGGCCTAATTCAAGTTAATAAAATGAATAAATATAATTAATCCCCCCAGTCAAAGAGTTCAAGAGAGGGAAACTATTGATATAACTAATTTAATTGATCGATACAGTGTTTGGATTGATAATTGAGCAGGCAGACGTAATAAAAATCAGCTTATGTTAGCCAGGACTGATTCATACCAACGATTTGATCTGATTGATTGATTTATTCGTACAAAAATATATTTGATATTATGGATGGGTTATCAAAATCGTGAATACGCTCACTTGAATATTTTATGCGACGTCTTATCAAAATTTCAACTAGTTTTGAAAGGAGTTATAAATCATGTATATGTGTCAGAAGGATTTCAGACGAGGTACATCTATCAGAGTAGGATGGAATGAATAATAAATATCACTTTTCACAATACGAGTAAAAATAAACCAGTCGACAGCTGGAATAAGCTTTTACGAGGATTCATGGTATGAAATCTTGTCAGTAGATTCAAAATTTCCTCTTCAAACTTCAAACTCGAAAGGCTATTTCACTTAACGATCGGCTGATAAACGATGTCAACTTGATTTCAGGCGATTTTAAAGTGATTTCATACAGTCTAATGCGATTTTTCCTTCCTTCCTTCGTGCTGAAATACTTGAGAAGCTGGAATGAACGTCACGAGGTAAATGGAGGAGATTGAAAGATTGAAGGTATACATATTGACGATTGTTCGTTCGATTGATCGTCAATGAGATAGATACCAATCTGGCAAAGAGGCAGCAGCAGCGTTATCGTACCCGTAAACTCCTTCGGTCTATCATAGAAATTCAAAGTGGGTCGCGCGTAACGATGAAGAAACTATTTTCAAACGATCGAAATCTCAACTGTTTATAACTGTATACGTACGTAGCTGTACGATTGTGCTTGTGATTGTAGCGAATAGACAACCGAACAACCCATGACAATCGGTTGGCGTTTAAACACCAACCCTTGTATCATTATTATACACACCTTCGTCTCATCTCTGTATCGTATAATAAACGTCTATATATATACTTGAATGTGGCGTGGCAAAAATAGGTCGAGAACTACGTACAATAGGTTACATCATAATAACACCAAGCCCGAGCTATTCAATATCTCGCACGATGTGCCACTATAATACCCAGCCTATGATGATACCTTTGGAAACGGTGCATACAATTCAATCTTATTCATGAATCGAACAAGATTTGAATTCGGAATTTTTACGAATTAATTCAGGGCAACGAACCTTCAGAAAGAAACGTTTTTTTATTTTTTCATAAGAAGCACATTTGAATCAGTATATCGCGTTCAATATTGATACAGTGTCTTCGTGTCTGGGAGTTTTCTAGTTTGAGTGCTCGTGTCGAAAAAGTTTTAGAAAACTTATTATATCGTATTTTCGTTGAGAGCAAAGTCGACTCACACGAGAGTGTTGAGTGATGGAAAAAAATGGCTATATCTTATGTACTGCTGAACACGATCGATGCAGGTCGTAGTCCTTTGTCCCTTTTGCGTTTTACATTTTACAAACTTTTCAAACCCGCGAGGGTACAGAAAATATTTTATATACCTACTTTATACTTTTATTTTATATTAATTTGACAATATAAAAAACACGTGTATAACTCGTTAAAATATATATACGATTTACAAATACATACATAGATGTTGACGAAAAACATTTCTTTCTCAATTTTTTCGAGGATTGCTCTTGTAGAATGTTAGTCACTCTGTATAATCCCGAAGTAGCTTCATCTTCGTGGGAAAAAAAGCAGTAGAAAAAATAGAACGTGAAAGATCCCAAGACGATATTGCGAATCCTGAAGCGAAAGAAGCGAGCTACTACGTTTGGAATCAGTTATTTCCGTATTTACAGCCACGTCCTTTCAAGTACTTCGTTTTTTTTTTCTCTTTTTCTCATCCAATTTTCTTCTCCGTGTGCTTGACATTCAAAGCTTTGCCATATCAAGAGATTGCTCGAAAGCCTCTATGGCGAAGTCGTATATCCCATTTCCCCACAGGTTTATGTAAAGCGAAAGAAAAATCAGATGTCGATACAGTTAGCGGGGGTACAAAGTAATTAGCTAAAATTCGTGCGACTATTCCCCAAAGTGATTAAGAGTTATTTCTTCTTGTTTTCATGCCGTTTAGATTTGGTGCTAAAATTGTTACCAATTCGCAATCGCGATGCTCCAGGCACAGCGTTTACCGAATCTTGCAGGCAAGATCCAATCTGTTGGTAATCTTGGGCTTTAAGCTGGGAAAATAATTTCACCAATTACCAGGTTAATCTAAATCTCCTTGAGGCACTCTCTGGTCTCCTCCACCTTTGGAGATAAAGCTCTGGAAATCCTATCGCGTGGCTGTTCTAGCCTCATCTTCAACCAGACACCCAAAGCGAACCTATTTCCTACGGGTTACAGGGGGGGCTGCGTTTTCGCATCTCGTTCTATCACCTGTATCATCCCCTTCGAATGGCGTATCTCCCTTGCTTCCTCGGGGTTTCGAAGGTAGGGAGACGCTATATCGCGTCTGGCCAACAACGGTCTCTAACCACTAATGAAACGTGTTTGTGGTCTGAGCCACCGGGTGTGCCTAGATAAAACCAGGTTTGCTCTCGTACCAGAACCCCAAACCGGATATACCTTATACGCCAAACCCCTAAACAGGTAAAGTTTATGTCTCTCTCTGAACTGTGGAGTTGGGCAGAAACCGGGAATTACTAATTTTGCCAGAATTCTCATCACACGGTCAGAAGAGATTGAAACTCGGTCACCACTGACCGCAGCCAACACATGGAAGCGTGAAGAAATTTGTTGAAATGTGTTTATCCGCACGTCCACAAAATATCCTGATTACTGCCTGATCGGCCACCCTTCAAAAATATACTCCTCAGATGTTCTTCGTTTTATAATGACTTTTCAAAATTGACATGAAACAAAATTAACATTTCTATCAATTACAATTATTTTTTGTTAATTACATTGAGCCGAAAGTTTAGTCAGCTGAAATGGGAATACCTTTATTTGTGAAAAGCCTTTCCATTGATTAAATGTTCGGAAATTTGTTTCCTTGTGAGTTTCTAGTAGAAACTGTGTGACGAGGGTGATAGATGAACTTGAATAGTCGTCGACTGAGGCGCCATGATCAAGAATCTGATCAATGCTTGTATGGTAACGATGGTATAGAGCGTGTGGTGGCGGTGGGCGTTTAGTCGACTAATAAAATTTGTGTTTTGCAACGATCGTGATGTTAGGAATCCGATAGGATCGCCTTGTGCGTACGCCTACGGTGCTAAACTACTCGAACTATTTTAATGATACGATAAATTTAACACTGCAGTACGTATCACGTGGTATATATACTATATATACGCCATGGAGCTTAGAGCAGGTTTACTCCTCGAGATAGAGGTACGTAGTACCTCGTTTTACCTACCCATGTAACTTTTTCACAGACTCTCATGAAGCAGGTTGCAGCGTGATTTGTTCTATAACTTGTAAATTATCCACACGTCTATCCTTTTTACTGCGTCGTTCGTAAAACGTATACGGAATTTATACAGCTTTCAACGTCTTTTTTTTTTGTTTGTGTTTGTTTGTCTTCTATCCCTCATCAATAGTCACATTCTCTCAAGTACTAAACGATCGATACAAACGACCAAGAAATGCACTTGGAAAATCATGTTCGCTAATCTAATCGGCAATTGCAAGAGTCGATGCAGAACCAAACGTGTAACAGACCGAGGTATACGACGCGGGAATAAGTAAACCGCGCTTGAGGACATAAGCTCGTTAATTTAACCGGTCACTTGATCGAAGGATATTGTCGTTTCCACTAGATTCGTGACAAATGGACAAAAGGGCTGGTTCGAACGATCGAACCCTAAAATGAAACGATTGGGTGAAAATTTACGATCGTCGTGACGGTGATCGCTGATAAAAAGTTTTGAAACATTTTCACTTACCTGTAATATAATATACTTCATGAGTAATTTTGTTCTTTCATCGATCAAAAGCTATTCAGAAATTTTTATCAACTAAAGATAACAAATATTCAATGATTCATTTGTGTATTGAATAAAGAAATGTGAAGTTGATTCCAGTATCGTTCGGAAAATGTGATGTGATTTTTATTTTTACTTTTTTGAATCCGAAAATTTCTCACCGTCTGTAGAATACTTAATTTCCAGTTCCTACCTCGTAAATTTTTGTTAACTACCATCTCTTTTATACTCGTATGATCGTTAGTTTTTTTTTTATTCTCTTGGAAGATAAAATTTTTTTTACATACCTAAGAGAGAAAAAATTGTTACGACGCAATATTTTTCTATGGGAACATCGTTCTATGTATATTTACTTTTTTAGACACGTAATTCCGTAGGTACCTTTGCTCTTGGTACAGTGATTATTCAACCAGAGTTTGCGAAGTTTGGGTTCGCAAATTTATTTCATATATCCCTCGTGCCAATCTTAAAAATCTTCCTGAGAAAGTGAGATTACGATTCAATGCCAATTACCAGAACACATTGAAAGTATAATTTGAGAAATCATCATACTTTAGTTGATGTTGGAAATAATATAAAAAGTCAAAATATTTGGAATTTGGTTTGTAGCAAACGATAGATCTCAGTATGACAATTATATTTCTAATGGTACGATTGTTTCCAACTTACTATGGGCAACCGTATTAGCAGCGTCCAAAATCGCATCGACGTCGGTCTCGATTGTGTCGAATGAATTAATAATTTCGGTCACAGCTTTAGCCCTACTGCGGAAAGTAAAGTTTCTGCACGGCTCGGAAAAGTGGCACTTTACGCACGCTATACACGCTTCGAAAATCACACTTCCCAGGCAGGTGTTGCAAAAAAAACCTTTTCACACGTCACGTGACTCGAAAGGAAAAAGTAATCGATTTTATAAGGGCCTCTGAATGTCTTTATTGTTTTGTATTCGGAATCTGTGTTGGGAAATGGAAAATTTATACGATACAGCAAATGAATATTGTCGAAATTGATTTTTATTGCTCAAAATCTTATGCAGCTTTACATTATTCTCACTGGTATATACATATTCAGTAAGCAATTGGAAGACGTGCTGGAAGAAAGTGGTAGTCTCTCGTCCAGCAGATGATTTACGTTCTTCCACAAAAAGTTCTTCAGATTAGCACAAGCGGTTCCGAATATTCCGCTGCGCGATAGCTGCTAAGAAGTGGCCTGCGACTAGATTCACTAAAATTAGTGAATAAATATATTTAGCATCTTCGTATCAGGTGATACTGTCGATGACACTCACCGATCGTCTCGGCCGCTTATTCACTTCAGATGAACTGGCATGGGATTCAGGATTTGAAGATCTACCTGAGAAAGTGAAATTACGGTTCAATGGCAATTACCAGAACACATTGAAAGTATAATTTAAGAAATCATCTTATTTTAGTTGATGTTGGAAATAATATAAAAAGTCAAAATATTCAGGATCGTAGTTTAGCCGTACTAAACTGGTGGTACAATTGAAATCAGGGATCGAATGTTGAGTATCAAATACGTTTGCCTAACTGGAGGCTAAGGAAATAGATCAATTTATGGAAGCCTCATTGGAATTTGGTTTGTAGCAAACGATAGCTTCTCAGTATGACAATTATATTTCTAATGGTACGATTGTTTTCATCTTACTAGCGACAACCGCATAAGCAGCATCCACAATCGCAGCGACGGCGTTCTTGATTCTGGCGAATGAACTATTAATTACCATATCATCCACATTAATCTGAGTGTTGGTACCTGGAAATTAAAAGATACCTCAATAATTTAGACAATTTTCAAGTGCTAATTGAGGCGCGATATTCTAGATGGGCACAATCGTCTTCAACTCACGTCGGCCTGTCGTTCTAGTTCTTTCCGATTGGACCAAATGGTCCCTCATTCTTTGGTGTGATCGGTCGAAATACCCTGAAATTGGAATACAGAGGTTATGATCAAGTCGTCTTCGACTCTCACTCAGTTCTAACAACAGCTGGAGGAAAATCAAGCTAGGCTTGATGTATTTTTCGAATGAGTATCACTTACTCCCGAGCATGGAAAGAATTTCTGGTTTGCTTTCTGAAAATAAAATAGGCGTATCATGACAGAGTGGAAATTCACCAATTGACGCGCCATGATATAATGGCAATAAGTGAAAAAAAAAAAAATGAAATATGACGAATCAAAATAGAAAATCTCGGTCAATTAAAACAATTTCTCGACTTCACTCTGATATGTGAAGCGAACAGTAGATCACAAAAACATTTTCAAAGGGTAAAAGTCGTCTTCAACTCACTCCCGTTACCCAGTAGGATACCATTTACAGCGAATCCGACATAGGTTGCGGCTCCCCTCAAAGGTTCTGAAATAGAAATAGAAATAGAGAGGTCCTGAATATCAAACGGAATGATTTTCCAGAATACGGAGACAAAGATAATTCGAGCGTTTTCGTAGACGTATAAATTGGTCAAGTAAGTGTATCCACTCATCACTTACTAGCGTCTTCGTCGGTTATCTCGGAATCGGAAGCTGCAAAATAAAATAGGTACATCATGACACTCTTGTACTTTGTCAATATTTGACGCATGTCTTAGTAGTTATGACTTGAATATTTCCATTGGGTGACGTTAAGTTTTCAACTTACCGTCGAACATCTCTAGAGCTTGTTGCGCAAGTGCTTCCAGTCTGTCTTGGACATCTTCCACGGCAGCTGAAATTTAAGTAAAGAGGACTGTGATTAAGTCGTCATTCCGCGGTGCTCGACTCGCTTGAGCTAAATTCGAACAACAAGTGAATATCTGTCATTATCGAAAATCTCTGTGTCTTTAACTCACCCCTGATGGATTCCTCGGTTGGCTCGACTCCTGAAACAAAAATCAGGATATCATGACAATATTTGACGAATCGAGAGGAACCTGACATGTTGAAAATGGTTTGAACATTCCGTGTAGCATAAAATGTAGAGAATAAAATGGTTCCAAACAAAGAGCATAACGTTCGAACAACACATTTTATCTATATCGTGACGACGTACGCATAGTTTTTATTTTTAACGATTTAATAAATCTTACCACCTGCAGAACATACGTGCTACAAAATGTTAAGTGTGCTGTTAAATATCTCGTGACACAACACTTCAAAAGTTGATTGCTGTTGATATACATAAGTTCGACGAATGGTCGATTTTCCACTTCAGTACCATTTTACGGTTTTAAATTTTACTTTCGGTGATACGAAAATGTAGGCATAACAAAATAAGCATGCTGTTAAATATTTCGTGACACAATACTTGAAAAATTGATTGCTTTCGATATACATCCATGAGTTCCAGTTTGGCTGTTGGAATTGAAATCAATAATTCAAATATTCTCAGTTTGAATATTGTATCCTTGTTGTATCGAGAATATTATACTCCTTGATGCAAAAATATTTCTACGTGTATCTACAGAACAGTTTTTTTTTTCACCTGTTGATGATGTGTGTGAATAATTGCAATGCTGACGTGGAAGTTATCGAACCACTCTCAATTAATTTTTTTAACGTTATTCTCACTTATATGTATGTATTTTCTAGCGTACCCGATTGAAATAAGTATAAGTGAGGTTTCATTGTACTGGAGAATAGAATGTTCGAGCATATGCTATTGGTCTGTAACTTACCGCTGGCAACACCGACGCACAACAATGAGGCGACGAGAAGACAGACGATCTTGTTCATGTTGAAGGTAGCCACTTACTTCGTTAGAAATAGGTTTCTGGTTAGAATTCGTCCGATCCGTCGTATTTATACACAGCAGAGAGACCCCCTACCACGTCGATAACTTAACGTAGGCGATGAACAAAACATTGGTCACGTATGTCGCGTGTCTAATGACATAAGGACGTAAGCGCCATTATACGACGTTTTGCTGTTTATAATGGCATAAAGTCGTAGAATTTTTTTATTTCACGCCAATCGCTCTGAAAACGTTCGAAACGTATAGATCAATTGAAATTACGAGATCGAAAAATGTAAGTGCAAAGGGTCGTGAGTTGGGCGGATACGACCTTCTGCTTTTAACTACCAATATTTTTTATCGAATTTATTTGAATGGTCGTTCTTTCAATTTATCTTTGCGTTTTACGAGTTTTTACAACTATTTGAAAAATCATTAAAAATCATGAAAAAAATGGCGCTTACGACGTTTTGCCTTTACGTTGTTTTTTATTTTTCCTCAAAAATTGTAATGAAACAACGAAGTATCCGCCAAACTTATGACCTTTTGTACTTACATTTTTCGATCTCGTAATTTCAATTGATCTATACGTTCTGGCCGTTTTCAGAGCGAATGGCGTGAAAAAAAAAATTATACGACCTTTTGCCACCAAAATCGCGTTTTTGGCGCTTACGCCCTTACGCTTATGCCATTACACACGCGATGTAACAAAGTTTGCACAAGTTTTCATAATTATCTTTCAGCACACGAGATTATGCTAATATTTGCTCATCGTCAGATGATGTTACGATTAATTCACACTTCACGTCATTGGAATTAACGGTGATAAGAATTATTCAATCGACTTGGAAAACGTTGAGACGTGGTTAGAAAAAAGTGAAGTAAGTTTTCGACCCTATTTGCTACGGAGCTTTCGTTTCATTGACGAAGTTCTGTGAGGATATCAGGCGGGAGCCCCATGATGCCTATAAATTTCATCGAAATGTACTATTATATGAAATTGTACAGTCGATTGCAAAGTGATCGTGACGTCAGAAGGGATCAGACTAACTTAGGAACTTGGGAATTACGAAGAGTGGGAAATTTGAGGATAGAGCAAATCGAACCAATAATCTTCTGAACCGAACGGTCTCTTCAAAAGATGCTCGAAAGTGGCGAAAATGTTGCAACCAATACAGAAATCGACGGATTCCATACAGTCACTTGTAATAGTATATATTGTGCACCAAGGGAGCAAAGGACATTTTCGCTCCCGAGCGTGTAGTTTGCTGCACGAGGGAGAGGAGAGGCTGCGCGAGCCGCGAGCCGAAGACGAGGGTAGCAAACTACACCGAGGGAGTGGAAAGTCCTGCGACCGCGGTGGACACTGTATTTTTTTCCACCATGAACGGAATGGTCGATTTTGCGGGCAAAACGGGGATCATTTGAGGTTATGTGGCTGAAGTGTAGCGCGGCCGGTACGGGAACTAAAAGCAGGGAGGAAAGAGTTTCAGGGAAGAAAGAGTTACCGGGAGAGAAGACTTCCCGGTCGGTAAAACCACTGTTTGCTCCTCGAAAACAGGTAGCAAAATCGGCCTTTCCGTTCATCTATGGAAAAAAATATTTTTTTTCAGTATGAAGCGATCCTTCAGCAACAGTGAAACTCACAGAACTTATGAGTCATATCATCCTACATATTGTGTGAAATATTTATAGGAAAAAGAAGTTTCATTTTTAAGAAAATGAGTTTTCCGATTTTCAAGATAATGTGCACGCCTTCGGTGGATTTTCTGAATTCTTGAAATCTCTCTCCGGATTTTGAGGTAATGCGAGTGAAAAAAAAAAAAAAAAATTCACAAAATGTGACAAAGAATGATGAACGTCAAGAAATTTTTGTCAAATTCAGATGATGTGAACGCCAATTAGTCATCCACCTCTGAACAAAATAATATTTGAATTTAGGTATTCGTAGTCCACGATGCACAACTGCATCGATAAGGTACAGGCGATGATAAAACTTTATTGAATATTCAGAAGTGATGACGAATTAACGATTCAAGTACTTGCGTCAATACAATATGAATCAGACTCGACAATCGGGGTAAGCGAATCCCGTCATTGAAATTTCCTCTATACCATATCTAGATACGAAATGACTGAAGATTATCGAAGGCCCGTTGATGCCATAAGGTGACTTAATTAAGAGCGGAAGAATCATGTCATGTCTTCAAACATGGAAGGGGTGCACGGGGGAGGCACCGACTCTTCTCGTTTGGATATCATTCTGAACGTCTTTCGGTTTTTGAATCACTATTTTCGGATAATCAGTGACTAATTCTGTATATCTGTATCGTAATATTCCTCACGGGTATTTTGTATTTGAACATGGTTGGCGAGTGACGTTTGAAAACTTTATTGGCACAGCCTCGGAATAAGAACGGTATGCCTTGCAAATTTCATCCAAATCGGTTTAGCGGTCCGAACGCAACGGAATCAAACTTTTCACGCAGGTGTTGCAAATAAAAAAACCTTTTCACATGTGACGTGACTCGGAAGGAAAAAGTAATCGTTTTTATAAGGGCCTCTGAATGTCTTTATTCTTTTGTATTCGGAATTTGTGTTGTAAATAGTTGGGACAGTCATCTCATGAAATACTCATGGAATGCTTGTGGAATGTGAAATGCTTGGGACACCACATTTTGAAGTGGTTACCCCCTCGATATATCCGTACGTTTGAAATTCGAATTTGCGGTCTAACGCCGCGCGAAACGCGTTAATCGCGTGGAAAACGCTTTGGTTACACGTGAAATGCTTGAATATATTCGCGATTCATTGAACCGTTTTTCATTTTCACGTGAAAAACCAAACGTTGGCCATTCGTTGACCTGTAATAACGATTGACTTTCGAATTCCTCTCTAACTCTAACCTTTCTACGTCTCAGACACAGTGAGGGAAAGAAAAATCGGCGCATGCGCGCGTCATGATTGATACGCTTTCCTCCTCCTTGAGGTTTTCTTTCAAATCACTCGGTCGCTCAGTGGCGCCACGCGGCGGATGTGGGTGTGTATTTAATTCTAGTGTTTGGATAATGTTGTCGGATATCGCCTAATTTCCGCACTTTGTGCAGAGTCTGTTATTCCGCTATATTCGATCTCCATTAATCGCAGGTGAATCGCTGCCTTGTTTGTAACCCCTTTTGGCGATCCTGCTACGTAGACGGAAACTCTACTTTACTCAATCTCCTCGTTTTACGTGGAGATGAACTTCCTGCCTCCGGCGCTTTCAGACACCGCTCGCTTTCCAGCTTTCATATACCTTCTATATCCAGTGCGTCGTCGCTGTACGAACTTGAGGGGTTGATTAACGTCTCTGGTCTTCTATAACCCAAGCCATTTACCCAGTCGACCGACTATGGACCAATGTGGAACCGAGGAACCCTGCACTACTACAAAGATTAGCGCCTGCGGAATCAATTAGTCTGCCCAACAAGCCGTCTAATTGGTGGATCTCACCTCGCCTCCCTCCGATTCCATTCCACCCATAAATTTGTATAGAAATCCGGGTCTCGGATTGAGCGAAAAATTAAAGTTCGAAATTCTTCAAGTAATAACCCATCCGTTTAGCGAGGCTCATTTTTCCACATTTATATCCTTTTGATGTTCTCAAGTCTTTGCCTCGTGTTTTGGTGAAGAGAAAAAAAAAACAGCTTTGAAGATCCTTTGATTTATTTTTCTTGACTTTATACAAGCCGCTTAAACGTAAGTCGGGTTCATCGCGCTCCTTCTTTCTCGCCTTATCCTTCCAGAACTTGAAACCGTTTAACGCAAACTTTGCGGTTGGAAGAGCTTTTCGTGTGTGTGTTTTTTTTCTTTTCACAAAAATTAAACTTTTGCTTCTAATCTCCGGGAACCATGCATTTCTTTCTTTTTCGTTGCGGGACTCTCGAAGGATTAAATTTATGACAAGCATCTGGCTCTGGCTCGCGCTGTATATCCGATCTGCTTCGGGTCTGTTATCTGTGTCTTTAATCAAGAAAGACAGAAAGTCAGCTGGGACTATTTGGGTTAAGAAAATCGATATTATCTACTTAGCCAGTTTATCCAAGGGTTCTTGGAGGATCAACCTAACGAGCGCCACTGAGAAACTCTAAAAACCTTTAGACTGAATCCGAAAATTTAGTACCTTGTAGCAAAGAAGAAAATTTTTGGTACGGAAAATCCACAGGAAAAAAGAAAAAAAAAACATTTTCGACGCGAAATTTTCAAATTTCATGAAGGAATCGATAACTTTGATCATTCATGACACTGTGAGATATTTTGGTGCCATCTTTGGGTAAAACCAGTGGCCAAAGTATTTTGCAAAATTTTTATCAAGGCGCGTGTGGCTAATAGCCCGCGTATAACGAGCCAACAATCTCCTCCACTGGCTCGTATGTAGTATTCAACGAGTGTATGACTCTCACTACCCGTTTTGCGTCATTATTTTAATGATCTCTGTACACGGTTTCATGCTGCGACTGAATCGTTAGTTTCGCATGCTTGTGCAGCTGCAGTTTGCACCGCATTGGGATGAATCAATGCATAAAATATTTTCTACGTAACGATGATCAAGTGAGGAAAATTGATAATAATTGAACTCGATGAAATCCTCGAGTTTATAATGACGATGATTAGAAATTTGGCGCGGTAAAAGCTGCACAGTAGTGAAAATCGACGATAAGTTGCGTGCAAAGTTGCAGAGTTTTAAGTGTGTAGTAGCATTTCTCTGACTGATATGATTCAATTGAAACAAATGCACACGGCTATTAACCAGCGGTCGTATCGCGGCTAAACAACAGATTAATATCTCTGCCATGCGGTTAATTGCTTCTACGGTGTATCAGAGGGTTTTCTCCCACCTTCACGCTGATATGCACACACATGGAAAACGTGCAGAAAGTTTAGTGAAAGTAAGACATAATCTAAAAACCGTGACAATGAAGTAATTAAGTTCATTCACAGCTTTTGCGATATTAAACATCTCCATCAGTTACTCGCATTTCTCTCAACGTGAAGATTTTCTAATCAACATTCGATTATTTATATTCAATGTGCAGTTTAGAAATTGAAGCAAACATTGACGTCACGCACTTTGATCGTTACTCGCAATGGGGAAGAAAATACATCATCAATATCGTTTATTATTCATTGTACCCAAGTGTAAAACCGTAAATCAGCGTTTATTATTGATATGGGAGAAAATCGGTGGTCATACGGATAGTTACGTTGCTATATTTACCATGCGGTAGTTGGAACCGCACTAATTGCCACTCGTAATCAGTTGTGTCTCAACGATGTAGATTGTAGCAAATTAGTTACCACCGCCGATACGTGCGGGAGGCTAGGTTTGTCCACGCGTCGCAATTTGTCCGTAACAAATTATATAGAAAAACAATGATTGAACATTATATTGATAAAATAACAGCCACGCGTTACCCTCGTTATCCGTTTCATTATAGTCATGTCGATAATTGTTGTTTCGTATAATCAATTCGATTGTGTGTCAATCTTCGTCGTTGAAAACGATCACGAAATTTATGTCGTGCGTATAATCATGGGAACCGAATACCTGCTTCTGACAGTCATTATTCGGATGATAATTATTCATGGGGAATAATTAATATCTCGATCCTCATTTATTTTGCTATTAATTATCGCTGGATGAGAAAACGCTTTGGTCTCATGAAGCATTGAACAAACTAGAAACGATTGAATTCCGGAGGTTTCAACTTGATCAACCACTGATTAACGTTATCTATTAATCTTACTCAGAAGCTCTCGACGCGTAATCCGTCCCCTGTGTGAAAGAGGCGGATTCTTTTACTTTAGTTCGACACTAATTCAGACGCCACTATAATTCCTTACTCTGGGTTCGTGTTTGCTGGTGATAAATTCTACTCGCCTGAGCTCATAATTTGCAATTAAACACGAAACGTTTCATTGACTCCATTGTCAGTCGGCGATGTAAAGTGAATGACTCACGGCTTAAACTGCTTCATATATAATTCAACGTGGAATTAATTCAACAAATATTTGCACCAGTTACACTTTTCCGTTTTATATATATAGCAAGAATTACGAACTCTGATCAAACAGTAGACCAATTTCTGCTAAACTAGCAATCAAGAATTTTGATTCTTATCAATTCAGAGGAATATATCGAATAAATGTTGAATCACATTCGTTTTTGGACGTGATTATATACGCTGCTATCGTGCGAAATGTACGATACCTTCGATTTTCGAGAATTATATACTATTATTCGATTTTTTTTCCTATACTTTGAAACTGCAGACTACGAGTGACTCGAGCCAACCGACTAAATAGTTGGCCTTCGAACTCGACCCGCATTGCGGATACACGTGCTCCTGCATCCCACCACCCTTGGGTCCCCCGATATTCCCTGTACCCACTTTTCAATCGGTTCGAATAGTTACATTTCTTCGTTCCACTCTCACAAAGCATACCGAGATAGGACATTATTTTTTGACGATTTCATGAATGGGCTTATTCAGACTGTGACAACACTCCTCAAGTACTTTTGGCGAAGAGGCAAAAAAAAAGCAACGGTTGACGACAGAGAATTACCTCAAGTAAAACTATGCCTCTCTCGCATTCATCTCGTCTGCTTTCATATCATTTTATTCGCACTGCCGGCTTAAAACACATCTCCTTAGAATTTCTCACCTGCGGCTACTACTTCGCGACAAACCCCCGCGGATTATTCTTGTGGTTTGAGCTCGTTAAAATTTCACGTTACAACGCCGCGACGAAAAATTGCTCACGATCAGTCTAAAGAGGGTATTTTTAATACCGTCTTCAAATTGACACGTTCAAGCGACATTTGCAACAAAACTTTGGATATGGAATCACAAAAGGACTTTCTCGAATCACGCACTGCAGTTCGGAGAAGGCCTGAGGCGTTAAGGTAGACAATTCCTAAAAGTAACGGGGCTGACGATGAGCCGACACGTGAGGGACTGACAATCAATATCGAAAGTCTCGTAAGTATATCTGTTGATCGTTTTATAACGGATCTGAGATACGTACGAAACACGTACGACTACTCTTGAAGTTTGTTAATAACGCACGGTGTATGCAGTTTGAATTCTGATGGCATACATGAAAGATTTATCAGCGATTACGGGGATTAAGCACACCCTGAAACGTACGTACATGTTCGTGTTATTACGATCATATTATCATTATTCCCGCATCCTGAGAGACGGAGAGTTGGGTTATATCGTACGAAAACTTGTACGAACCGAGTATAGGTAACGCACAACGACACCGTTATAACTCTTGCAATCTGTGGGAAGAAATTTATCTCTCATCATCATCGCGGTGATTACTCTTATAAGGTACATTGTTCAATATCGGTTAGCGTGTGAAATCCCGATGCACTATCGTGTCTTTATCAACACCAAAAAAATGATTTGAATGATAATTTTCCTATAATTTGACCCTTCTGACCCTCCTCAAACTTTGAAGACCCATATGGGCGGCCCCCCAGAGACACTCAGCCTTGATCAGGGACTGATACGTACAATACTTTGTGCACACACGATAACTCGACAACTTTCAGCGTATGCAAGTTGCGCCAAAGTACAACGAAAAGGTATGTGTACTCGAGTCACTTAATCCGAGGACCAAAGGTCGTGTTAGAGGTCGGATAAAGGTCGCAACGCTTCGCCTAGCGGTAAATAAGTTTTACCCTATACCGCGGCGAAACGAAACCACGAATTATTATACTCTGTCAACGAAAGGAACGGAGCATCCATTTGTCACGTGAAATAGATTGCTACCGTTCTGTAAGATGGTGTGTAGGACTGCTGCAGGGTTCTGAAGATCGGTTGAATCGTTTCCACGCACCTTATTATTATCGCACCAAATTCCTATTTTCACCATATTTATTATATGACAGTGAATTATTATCGTTGTTGCATGTACAGGATTTTGGTAATCGAAGTCAATTTTTCTAACTTTTTTTTCAATATTTGATCACTAAAAGTCACCTTTTTTGGCCATAATTCAGCTTCGTAGTGCAAAAATATCAATTCTTTTCCCTTTTCTTTCTCGACGTCTCTTTGGAAGTCGAAATTTACTCACACCTCTAAAGTTTGAGTAAAAAATCTTCGGTAAAATGACTATAGTTTCGATGCCAGTACTCGCAGGATAAATGATTGACGCAACGTTGATGTCATGTGTTTTTTTTTCTTTTTTCTTTTCAAATCGTAGGCACTGCAACGTGGTATATCTTGTAGAACATAAAACTACACACGCAACGTTACAGGCTCTCTGCTCCTTGACTGCCAACTGAAACTGGCTCATCCGCTATGTCTCGCCATCTTTGTCTCTTGGTCGTAAAACATATGAAAAGACTACGACTGCCTCCTCCTCGTTGGTCGTCGTCGTTTTCTTAACAGAGATTTTTATCCACTTCGTGGAATAATTTCTTCGCTCGCTGAAAGGTCGCAAAAAGGGTTTCATTCTGTGCCCCGGCGTAGCTACAAGAATTTGGATATACTGTCGATGTCAATGCGGATGAAACACGTTTAGTGTGTGTGTGGGTTATTTTTTCTGATTTTACAAAAGATTTGGTAAGTGTTTTATTTTTCGAAATACTCGTAACAAATGATAATGTGATAGTTTAGCACTTAACAATATCGTATCTTCATTCGTTATCACATCCGTTGAAACGGTGTAAATTTCTTGCGCGCAGTCCAATGTGTGCAAAACAGATTTAACAGATTTTCTCGAGGCTTAGTATCACCAGTTACTCAGCATGTACATACCTAATCGTGTATTCGTGTAGACACATCGCATTCTAGAGAATTCAGAATCCACGGAAACAGGGAATCCACGATTAAGTCAAACCCGCCGTGAATAAACAAACTATAACTCGAACCCAAGAGAAGCGCGTTTCGAGACTGTTGTTGTGAAATAAGGGGAGAGAAAATTTCCCCTGTGAATCCAAAGTCCCTTAATTTCTTCGCATACAAGATTATATTGAATTCTCGAAGCGCAATATCGCATTCTAGTAAAGAGAAAAAAAAAACCAATCCTCTTTACAAATCAATGCCTCGTGTGGATATAGGCGAAAGGTCAACGATGAATATTGCCTCGTGGCTTTCCAATCATATCAGATTGTCTGGCAAACGTCAAATCATGGTGAAATCTCAGAGCTTCATTTTTTTTCTCCTAGTTTCCTGGGTTTCCCTCGCGCGTTTATCGAGCTGCGATAATATCGTTAAGTCTTGTCATTGTTATTGTTATACCGTTACACAAAATCCGTATCCCCGAATCGTTTCGTGTTTCTCCTCTCTGGGAACAGGATATAATACAATATCGCGTATGAATCGCCTCGCACATACCTAAGCAGAAAACTAATTCAATCTTTCCGTCACGAAATTCGCCTTCTTTTAGCTCCATATATTTTTTTTCTCCCGCCTCTGTCCGCTCAGCGATGATCAGGGACGGCGCGTGCCGGATAATCGAATTAGAATTAAGCTTCGTTACGAATTAACTCAAACTACCTAAACCATTTTCTCTATTTCACAAGCTTTTCGAAGCCCGGTTTTGTACCAAGCTTCCGCTGGCTATCGATCAATGATAAAACTAACGAACTAGAAGCGGTTTCGGACTGGAAATTATACTCGGCGACGTGCCAATTTGGTAGACGGTATAACGGCTACCGTGCAGCGACTAACACTGACGAGAAAATTCATCATTGGACTACATTGAAGAAGCGAAAATATCCTCGCGGATAAGATAAACGAGTAAATGCGGGTTGATGATAGAACTTGAAGTGAGCGAAGTCAATTTTGCGGTATTAACTGGACCGTAATCTGCATCCGGATTTATTTATAGCCATAGCCTGCGAGAATAAGAGCATCGCGATTGACTCATCGGTGGTTTAAAATATTATATCCGTGAAATGTTTCAACGGTGCGGTGAAAATTGGCGAGGTTTAATCTTGTTTGAGGTCCGTATACGAGGATCGTATACGTATACTCGAGCGGTATTGAAACGCTTGTCGACAGCCAATCTGACCTCAGGCCTCGTGTGCCTGACCTGCTTGAAACAGGGATAAAAGTTGTTGCCGTTGGCCAACCTCCCAAATATGGATACACACAACGCGTACACCGCATTCGAATTGAACGGGGCAATCGCTATACGGGCTTATGTATCTACGTACCTGTGTATGTCAGGTATTACTCGGACTTGATTCGTCAAGCTTGCGTAACAAGTTTGTGTCCTTCGGTTTGTCCTTTCCATCTTGTACCTACTGCACTGTAAGGAGTGACACACAGACTTGAAAATCGTAAGGTTCGTTACAACCGCATACGTCTCGTACGACTTTTAATTAAAAACACACGATCCACTTCAGAAGGTATAAATTTCTCCAACAACTCGGATTCAACTACCAACCAACGCAAACTGATGGAATCTGAGAGAATTCATCTCTGTCGATTACAATTCCAATTCTCAGTTGAAATAGATTTTTCATTCGTTGATTTTGAACGGTTTCGAGAATCGCTTGTCGTATCTATCAACGGGGGAAAATAATTAACGTGAAACATGTTGTTGGAGAATTTCCATATCTTGAGCGTCGCGAGCGGAGGAGGGGCGCAATTTGCTTAGCAACTTACTTCACGTCGTCTCCAGAATTCAAGCTCCGACGTGGCTTGTTGGAGTAAACAATGGTTTATTAAACTTTGAATTCACTCCGAAACTCTGATGGCTATTGTCAACCACGTGTTAGTTCGTACAGTTTACCCTCGTCTCTGTCCCATGACGGAGACGCTGTTACTTCCTCAACTCTGTGCAATACTAGGGATAATTCATTGTCAGTAACGAAAATGTGAACAAAAGACGAAATTTTTCTTCCGTCAGAACGGGACGAGGGAGATAAAACTGGGGAAGCTGTAACCGATTTAATTAATCAAGGCGTTTACAAATTCCGATTCTTCTGGGACATATGATGCCGTACGTAAAGAGCCTTTGGAAACGAGACAGATTTACAGAAATTCCCACGAGGGTAGAGGGGGATGATTCGGAAGTGTGCATTACCCAGGTTGCAGAATATTGTCGAGGTGAAACAAGCCCTGGTTAAAGTCATTAGGGAAATCTGTCGAGTGCCGCCCCGTGTACCGAAAGGCTCGTGTGAATTTCCTGTAGAATATCTCTGCGCGATTGAGGCAAAATATGTAGGTACGTTTCGTAACGATCAAACGTGATGATTTTTTATTTTTTGTTTATCAATCAAACCTCTGGTTCAACTTTTCATTAATTAAAATTAACGATACTCTTTCTGGTTTCACATATTTTTCAGAAGTTATACATTTCCATTTTCCGCCCACTCTCTCTTTGGTTTTCTTCATCTTTAAATCACGAATATAAACCCAAGCGATAGTATATTTTTTTTTTATAAATAACAGCTGTATAAATTTACGACCTAATTCAACACAGTCTCGTACGTTACGAATGAAAAACGACCCTCCCACTTCTGTAAAAGTTTCGCCCTTGCTTGTGCATTTTTTATCATATTTTTATCAAATTTACTCAACTTCTAGGTAAAGGTATGATGTAGAAGTAAAATATCTCAACTTGACTATATGAACCTGCCAAACAAAAAAAGGCCGGAGCGAGATTGAATATATCCGCGTATCTGAATTATCGGTTATCGTGATGAAAATTTGCCATCGACAGTTTCAAATATAACAATTTTCATCAATATTCGAGAGCAATTATACATTTTCCGTGAAATATATTTCATTGAAAAATCAATCGGTCATGGTATCCATCTCTGCTGGGATTATTTCCATATCCCACCTGTAATTTGATTAAACTCGGTCTGATTCCTAGCCAGAATGGATGTGGGGTACCTTGTCGAAGATTATTGCTCAGATAAGAGAACAGACCTTGTTATCTCCATCTTTGACTCTCATTAAGAGTTGAACTGGTTTATCATCATCCCCCCCCCCCCCCCCCTGCTATCCTCGTTAGCTCCTAAGTCCTCGCAACTGTCGCCTATTCGCAATTTTGTGTCAGGAATGTGAGCCTTTTATTATGGTTGTAGATATTTTTTTGTTCTCGGTGATATGTGAGATATCCTCATCTCGGTGATTTGTACGCACATCCTGGAAACGTCACCTCCACTGCGATAAAGTTTCACTCAATCTTTTGTTTCAGTCATGATGCGAGGGAGACGCTTGCAAAAGTGTCCCAAGTCCAGGCGATGAGTTGTCCGGATGGAGACCGACGAAGGTGCGGAGCCCCCTGGGGCTTGGATCAACTTCCTGTTTCCTACCACGACGTTAGCGAACCGACGAGACGCACCACTTGAATCCAAACTTGTGTTGAATTTCGGCATCGATTTTACTTCGAAACACGTGTCCCGAACGAATTGATTCAACCGGGACGATAACCCAGATGACCTACTTTATGCACTCGGCGACGAAATTTCATTCATTTCCGAGGGACTTGGATTCGTGAATCAAATTCTGACTAATTTCGTGCTCCATGACGAAAATTGGTCACATTCGAAACTACATTATATTAATGTACCAATTTCCGAAATCGACAAGATTTTTTTTTACAAGCCTCTGCTCCAGCAAGCAGATAATTTCCTACTGATCCTCGGTTTATACTCGAGGAGCGAGATAACAAAAAAATTGCCAAAATTTCGTCTAAAAAAGTAACTACTAGTTCACCCCGCAAAATGGCGGCACCTGTGATAGAAAAGAAGCGTTTCTTCTGCCGAGAATGGGCCTTCATGAAGTTGTCCCACTGTCTGGAACAGAGACCAGCGTCAAAGACATGCGGTGCTCTGATCGTCGGGGGACCCGGAAGCGGAAAGACTGCTCTGTGCGCGGAATTGGCGTGGCCATCGTCAGGCGCTGGTGCCCGTCACCAAAGGGCACTGAACAGAAGATTGTTGGCGAGACATTTTTGCCAGGCTAGAAGCGAGGCGTCTTTGTCACCTGCACAATTCGTCAGATCTCTGGTGGCCCAGCTTCTGCAAGCCAGTGCTGACGGAATTCACCTCTCGTCACCGGCCTCGCCGACCCCGAGCACCGGCACGACTTCGCTCACCTCGAGGGAAGCCGTCGCGGAATCTTACGCCGATAAGCTGCGAACAGACTCTGAGATACAGGCTGCCCTCCAACCCGATGTCCTGGACCGAGACCCCGACGATGCTCTAAAAAAGGCGCTTCTGTTTCCTCTACTAGAAGTCGAACCTCCGAAGAATTGTCTATTCCTGCTCGTCGACTCGATAGACGAAGGACAGATACTGAATCCTCCGCAGACGGGGACCAGGGACTCGAGGCGAGAGGGAGACAACGTTAGCAGAACGATAGCCGAGCTGTTGGCTAATCATCATCATCTGTTTCCGCAATGGTTGCTTTTGGTTTGCACGGCCAGGAGACAGAGTAAAACGATATCGCGGATGTTCACAGGTTTCAGAAAGATAAGTCTCGACGATCTTAGAAAGTCACAAGTTGTCAGGGACGTGCAGCAGTACATTTTGGCGAGACTTGATCAGGAGGATGCACTCAGGCAACACATCTCCAGAGACACTGCCGAGATGCTTAATCAATTGCACATAAAAAGTAACGGTTGTTTCCTATACTTGGAAAAAGTACTCGACGGTGTTGCTGAGAATTTTATCGTCCTGAGAGAAGTTAGGGAGATACCGGGAACACTGAACGGACTATATCTGTGGCTCTGTCAACGTTTGTTCAGCAGAAAACAATTCGCCAAGGTTCAACCTCTTCTGAACGTTATACTCGCTGCCAAATTACCAGTTACTCAAGAGATATTGTTCAAGTGTGTTTGGACCGCGAACACTTCGATCACGATAGAAGACTTCAATCGACGTCTGCACCTCCTGCGACGTGTTATCTCCGTTTCTAGAGCCGGTGCGCTGATGCTATTCCATCACAGCTTCGCCGAGTGGCTCCTCGACGTTAAGCACTGCACCCAAAAGTACTTGTGTTCGGCCCCCGAAGGTCACGCCATGCTCTCAGCTTACTACACTCTTCGCGGTCCTGAACTAAACTCCGATGAGATATGTGTACTTGGGCAGCATCTTCAACGCTCCATGACGAACGTTACCACCGCCTCGACCTCGACACTCGATACTCATACGCTTCAGGTTTTATGGATGATCGGCAGTGGTGCGCCGATAGAAAACTGTTACCTGGACAGTTCCGACTGCATACTGTGGCCGAGACAGGACACTAAATTGTTGAGATTATTGGTAGACGCCGGAGCCAAGCCTTCGGAGAAAATTGTCGAGGAGGACACAACCAGAGATGTCGTTTCCACTAGTCAGGTGAGCGCAATCGATCATCAATTTAACTGTTATTGAACTCCCGATGTACTTTTGCATACGCTTTACTGTCCGAGTGTTTATACATACGTGCCAATAGCCAGACTGTTTACACGAGTTCACAAAGCGCTCAGATAATGTGAGGAACAATCGCCCTGTGGATTGCTAATCTTTACTGTCGATAAGATACGACATGCTCAATCATTCTAGAGTCTCGTCTTGTTTTGAATGTCAAGAAAACTACTCCGAATGCTTTCAACCGTGGAAAACTTCGTAATCGCATCAGAGTAACACAGTGTGCGAAATTGAAGGAAAAAGCCTCTACATCTAAACAAAGCATAAACATTTATCACATCATCCAGATAACATGTGTTGCTTTTTTCTATTCTTGAACGTTGTCAAACATGTATTAGTCACCGAACACAAGTTTCATTCACCTCAAAGATAACGTTGCATCGGTGTGTGTTTGTGTGCGGATAGCATAGCTTCTCTTTATTTCACACAGTTTGAATTCATGTTCATTCCGTATTGATTTGCATCGAAAAAAAAAACATTGTCGCAAAATGAACTTTAGATTGAAATAACATTGTTGTTGCGTACGTTCGAAAAAGGTCTCGCAGGATGTGAGTCCGATGGAAGAATCTCTTGGCGAACCCCTCACCGAGCTTCTTGGAGAAAGCGGGGACATCAACCAGGCTGACTCCAGCGGTCGTACAGTCTTGCATACTCTGGCTGCCGATGGCAATGCGTCGCTTCTTGAATTGGCGCTCGCTGCCTGCCCGCAGGTAATCTACGATTCATCGGTGAAGAGAAGAGCGACTTGCGACACTTTGTTCTCTAATCTCAACACATTTTCACAGGCCAAACTAGAAGCCACAGATCGTCATGGTCAAACGCCCTTAAACCTTGCTGCGAGACACGGCTACGCAGATGTAGTGAGAGTACTACTTGCAGCAGGAGCTAGCGCAGATCACGCAGACTGCGATGGTTGGACCGCCCTGAGGGCAGCCGCCTGGGGCGGGCATACCCAGGTACAACTACAGCCATCTCAATCCTCGCGCATCCTCAACAGTGTTAAAAGTACCCCCGACGTAGTTAGTGTTGGTTTATTTTATTTCGTTCTGATTGTTGTGGTTAATTTCTTCGTTATTATTGTAATTGTTACGTTAAACAGTAACTAAAATATTGTTCAGCTGTACAGGTACCAGGTATTGCAGAGTTTGTCAAAATTTAGCGCCGCATTTCATTAACTACCGCACATTCGGTCACTCATCACTAATCAAATAGTGTGTCTATGAACCCTAAACTCAGGGATAGTTTGATGAGAGTTTCAAAAGGTCGGAGAAGAGTTGCTTCCTCTAGAGCACCTCTTCGTTATAGTTTAGCAACGGCAAAAGTCATCGAAGCTGCATGGAATTTAAGAACTTGTGTGAGATCGATGAATCTAGTTTGATCTTCGATCTTCAGCATGTCTGCAATGCACGTTTTCAATTGCCGAATAGCTTGTGTGATTAATAATTACTCACCCGCAATAACACATTTATGTACACTAACGTTCTTGTTCTAGTCCATAAGTTTCTAGATTCTCAGATTTTGATTCAATGCAGTAACGGGGTCCGTTACTTGACTCACAATACTCACCTCTTGTCCATAAATCACAATATCGAATGTAATTGGTTCGATTTCAACAGGTTGTAGAACAGCTTCTGGATCGAGGAGCTATGGTTGATTGTGCCGACTGGGATCAGCGCACAGCTCTTCGAGCAGCTGCCTGGGGTGGTCACGAGGACATCGTCAAAGCCCTTCTCCAGCATGGCGCGGACGTTAATAGAACAGACGATGAGGGAAGAACGGCCCTCATTGCTGCTGCTTATATGGGTCACAGTGAAATCGTCGAACATCTACTCGACTTTCAGGCTGAAATAAACCACGCCGATAGCGACGGCCGAACTGCGCTCAGCGTCGCTGCACTCTGTGTACCAGCTAACCACGGCTATGCCAAGGTGTCTATTCCACCACAATACAATTGACTATTTGGTCGTCACTTCTCGTCTCCATCACTAAATTATGTGTGTCTGGTCTTAGGTGGTGACGATACTCTTGGAACGTGGTGCGGCTGTAGATCATCAGGACAAGGATGGCATGACCCCGCTTCTAGTTGCGGCGTTTGAAGGCCACAGAGATGTTTGCGAGCTGCTTCTGGAATACGAAGCTGATGTTGATCATTGTGACGCAACGGGACGAACTCCCCTATGGGCAGCTGCGAGTATGGGACATGGATCTGTTGTGGCGTTATTATTATTCTGGGGATGCTACGTAGATAGCATAGATAACGAAGGGAGAACAGTTCTCAGCGTTGCTGCGGCACAAGGTGGCACGGATGTGGTCAAACAGCTTCTGGATCGAGGTACCCTTGATTGTCACTTTTTTGTCAAACATATTCGAAGGCACTGGCATAAATTAAAATTTTTGCAACATTTTACAGGCCTGGATGAACAGCATAGAGACAATTCTGGCTGGACTCCGTTGCACTATGCAGCCTTCGAGGGGCACGTCGATGTCTGCGAGGCATTATTAGAAGCTGGAGCCAAAGTCGATGAAACTGACAATGACGGAAAAGGTGCGCTCATGTTAGCTGCACAAGAAGGACACAGCGCTCTAGTCGAAAGGCTGCTGGATCACCATGGGGCACCGATAGATCAACATGCGCACGATGGAAAAACTGCTCTGAGGTATTAATTGGAAGTTGTAAGGCTTAGAATCAATCATTTTGTTGGCTTTTCATTATCGCTCAATGGATTGGCAAAAAGTGTATCTCTCAAAATTGAGGCAAACCTTCTAAAATTTCAGAGTATTAATATTGAAATTTTTCATATTTATAGATTAGCTGCACTAGAGGGACACTACGATACAGTTAGAGTGTTACTGGCTCATAGTGCCGACGTCAATGCCAAAGATGCAGATGGACGAAGTACTCTTTACATTCTGGCTTTGGAGAACAGATTAGCCATGGCTAGGTTTTTGTTGGAACATGCACACGCCGACGTAGAAAGCAGAGATTCTGAGGTGAATATCTTGGGAAATGATTTCACTCTTAATGTTTCTGCCAATATTATATTCAATAAAATGACTACATGATCGAACTTTTCATTATAGGGAAGAACTCCGCTGCACGTTAGCGCGTGGCAAGGTCATGTCGAGATGGTGGCACTGCTTCTGACCGAAGGAGGAGCTGGCGTAAACGCTTGCGACAATGAAAGGAGAACTCCTCTACATTCTGCTGCGTGGCAAGGCCACGCGGCCATTGTCAGGCTCCTTCTCGAGCACGGAGCAACACCTGATCATACCTGTAATCAAGGAGCAACTGCATTAGGTGCGACAGCGATTACTCATATTCCCCTTATGAATCTAGTGCTTTAGTATTTCTAATACATTGTTTGCCATATCAGTATGCAAATCATGGGAAATTTTTTCAAACACTTCCAGACGTACAGACCTAGGAGTTTTCATGAGTTGAAATAATCTTTTCGGGGCTTGAGGCACTCGTGATTTCATATATTTTTATATAAATGTGTACGTCTTTCAGGTATTGCCGCCCAAGAAGGTCACGAACACTGCGTCAGAGCTCTTCTCAATCACGGCGCCGACCCGAATCACTCTGATCATTGCGGACGAAACGCTATCAAAGTAGCTGCTAAAAGCGGACATGACACCGTCGTAAGACTGCTCGAAGAACATACAGCTAGTCAGAGAAGCTTGAGACCAGCAATTAATGGAGGTAAACGAATAATTCGGCAGTTTCATGATGATTATGAAATTCTTGGCAGAAATGAACGAATTTGCTGATTTAAGTCGTTATATTTTCAGGTGGTAGCAGCAGTGCGACTTCCGTTACATCAAACTCTACCGCCGAGACAAAGCCATCGTCGGCAATTCTCAATCCGTTATCGACACAGTACAGTCCTGCAGAATCGCCAGATTCTACCAAGAGAAGAAGTTGTGTGTCGCTCGGCAATAACTCTAGTAACAGTAAATCGAGTAGCAATTTGACCGGAAGTACTAAAAGCGATCAAGGGAAGTTCAGTCAGAACTCGATGGTCAACCAGGTAATTAAAGTAGGTAGCCCACCATCTCATAATTATTATTTTTAGTTAAATTTAATGGTTGTTTATTTATCTCGCCTCATTATTTGCATCATTGAATCAGCTTTTATAATTGATAACATTTTTCAACTCCTGGTAAATTCATTTTCATCAACATTTTTCTCGTTACAGGCTCCCTTGTCGTTTACGCAACAACTACAACAGTGTTCCAGAGGAGCGAAAAGTCGCCCTCTCAGCAAGCTGTTATCCCCGTTGAAGAGCGAACCTCAGAGTCCGATCTATGCGTCGCCGCCTCATTCTCCATTGAGCGACAGCTTGATTCCATATTCGCCAACTAACACGAGTCCGCCGAGTGCTCAGACAGCGGCTAGTGTTATACAAAGTCAATTGGGTGTGTCTTTGTTGACTGCTAATCAAAGCATACAATACAAGGCGCAAGGTGGAATGTACAATCACACGACTGCCATTTACGAGCCAATAAATATAAAAACTGAAATAATCGATAAAAATGACGGGGCTAAACCATTCGAATTAACGAATGAAATGTTGGGCTTGACTGTTGGTAAAGATAAGAAAAACGGGCACGACGATAAACGGAATTCTGCCGATACCCATTTCACAAGGGACACTCATATGAGGATTATATTGGGAAACAGCGGAGCTGGAGTTGGAAGAAACGTTAAACACATGCCAGACAATACTGGGAGGTGAGTTGAAAACATTTTGAACTTGAAGAAGTTCTGCGCCGCTGATTTGTTCAATCATTCCATCGTTTGCTTTACAGCAGCAGTAATCCAAAACCAAAACGTAACGGTTTGGTATCAAATCCAGCCATGAGGCTAGTAGCTGGAGTCAGAAATGGTATCGAGAATGCTACAAACAGAAACAAGCCTATTACGACAAGGGTCAATGGATTTCAGTGGAAGGCAGAGACGCGCAAAGAGACTCCTTTATAGGAGCAGGTACAGTTTTGTTTGAAAAATATTTATTTGTTAGAGGCTGCTTAAAAGTTTCCAGAATTATTGCGTGTGCGTTGATTGATTGTTTTCTATCGCTATGCCTATTTTGCCATGCGTCATATTCTATGAAGCGCGCGACTCAACAGCTTGGCTACTCTGCATATGTTTGCTCATTTGTCTTTCAATCAGCAGTCATATTATCGACAATTATTACAGTGGACTTGCATCGATCATCCACGCACTATCCCTAGCTTCATCGCCGTCAGGAATCATACCCCGAGTTATCAACAGACCTTCGTAAAGCACGAGACTTGGCGCGATGCGATACGTGCCTGTTAAATGGCAAAGTATGTGAGCGGCTCGGAGTAAAATTTTCCACGAATCTAAAAACAATCGTGTCATTAATTCTCAGTAAGTTTGATTCCAACCTATGGGGGTGATTGTTGATATTATAGTAAGAAAAATCATTCTGGATGCTTTTATTTCAAATGCCTCTGTAATTTATATTCTTGAATTTGAAATTTCGGTAAATTATTGAAGATTGATTTTTATTTGTTTAGGCTTTTCAATTTGTAACACCTCAGACTGAAGATGTTACAAATCGATACAATGGCTGGCGGACGTTTATAAGCAAGAAAAGAAAGTCGATTAATAAATTTTTCTCCTTTTATTTGAGCAAAATCAAATTGCCTCAAGTGAAAAAGCGATGAAAATTACCCACGTGATGATGTAATATGATAAAAAAAAAAGATAATATATTACTATATAATTGTGAGAGAATTATATGAACAAAAAGCAAAATAATAATAAAAAGTAAACCTAACACATAATACCAAATATTAAATTGCATAAGGAAGTATCAATAAAATACATATTATAATACATATATTTAAAATAAATTATGATGGTAATGTAATGAGAAAAGAAAGCGAACTTTGTATAAAGGTATTGGTAATGAAATTCTGTACTGATCTCACTAATACTACACACTAATATTCTATTAATTATATTTTGAAGAGGATTAAAAGGTAAAATAATAGTAACAATAATAATACTAATAATTGACGTAATGAAAGAATTGCAAAATTGTTCTTATACATAAAGACTGCAGACATGGATCGAACAAAAATATTTGAAAATTAAAAAAAGAAGAAAAAAAATTTGAGGATAAAATGAAATTGTATAAAGATATGTAAAAAAAAGAGCGAGAAAGGAAATAGAAAGAAGAAAAATCATAAGAAATTGTGTGAAAAGTGAAACATCCTGACATATAGAAAGATGATTGTGTAATGGTCAGGACAAAAAATATATATATATATATGCTTGAAATACGTAAAATTATGGCCTAAATCTCCTATAAATAAATTAATAAATGAAGAAACAAATGAATGAATAAATAATCGTAGTGGAGAAAGCCTACATGTAAATAAGTGACAAGTTATTTATGTATTGTGCAGAACAATCGATCGTATTTATTATCACGTAAATAGAAGTAGTAAAATACGCGAATAAATACTAAACAAAAAATTGAGGATACCGAATTTCCGATGCAAATCTGTAACATGCACCAAAGGAAGAAAATAGCAAATCGAGGATGAAATACCGAGGATGAAATAATCTTTCTATGAATTGATTGGGAATGCTTCTGGAGTTTTTAATGCAATGTGAGTTTATTTTTTCAACTTTATTTCACGATATCAGTTTTTGGGTTGATCAGAAGTCCTATTGCTAATTGAAGTAGTCTCTTCAATGATTAGAAAACTTGACAAATCGTAATTCTATTCTGCATTTATAAGCTAATAACACATTAATATTGTCGTTTACAGATGCTCTAACAGTGATGCCCTTCAACGCTGGACACTCCAATAACTTGCTTCACATTCCATCGCCAATTAATCAACAATCCGAATGGATGAAATGCAAAATAGATATATACCGATAATCTACTTTCTATGTGAGCTAACCAAAGACTACCAACAGGATTAATTAAGTAACGAAAAAAACAAACAAATTATAAAAAAAAGTAGGTAAACAATCATCGTCAAATTATAAGAAAATGATCTTTTTCTATAGCTAATACATATAAAAAAATAGATTTTTTTTAACTGTTTAAGAAACGAAACCTTGATCTTGCCTTCATTTCCGAACAAACTTAAAAGTATAAAGATGTAATAATATGAATAATGATAATAATAATATGAATGAAAAGGAAACATTGTTGAAAAATTGATCAAAGTGTGCCTAATTGCGAAGTAATAATTATACATATAACTATAACAATAACAATAACATAATACATAAATAAACGACCTCTAGAATATAATATTATATATATAAAATATTTCTACACTACTATCGTATAACATTATGTATGTCAATTCTTTCGTGTGTTAGAAAATATTCTCATACACAAAAATATACAAATTGGGTACCAGGACAAATATGATAGAAACTTTAAATATTCGAACAAACAAAAAATTTGACTATGTAAACAACTATTATATATTTTAATTACAAGAGAAAAGTCTTTAAATAATTGCCTGACAAAGTTTTCGTCTATTTGATTAATGTTGCATAATGCTTTAATTTTGAGAAGAATTCTGTTTTGCAAGAATATTCTGACTCGATCGCTGATGGAACAACGTATCCAATTCATCTCTCTTCGAACATTGAAAACTGTAGTACGATTATTGATCTGGCAAGATTTGGTTGAAGTTTGGTAGTCTTAGACAATTGGATGATTTTATGGAATTGACCTTTTTACAATATTTAATCCGTACTTATCAAAGTACCTCACGCAATATTGTGGTAATTAGTAAATTTTAATTTGCAGTCAGCATAAAAATATGTTTAAAGAAAAAATGCATGTTTAATGAAGAAAAAATTATATTAAAAACTTCGCCTATATAACATATTAATTGTAAAGATATTTTGAATATAGATGATAATTTAAGATCAAGAAACTGTAAAACCAAGGCCTAGCTGTATTAACGAATGTTTATTGTATTTATGATTTTTAGTAATTATTATACTGCAAAAAGTCTAATTTAACATTGATAGTCTATTTAATATTTAATAATCGTTTATATTGTATAGCATAGCTTTAATTATGTGTAGAATACCACATTGTTCATGCTAGCTTTAATTTAAAAATGACGATAACGTCTTTACGTCGAGGTCAAAGTTAGCATGTACAAGTAAAATAATAACTTCTGTGTGATTTTGTTAGGTAAAGAAAATGTGATTTAAATAATGCTAAAAAAAAAAAAATTGAAAAAAAAAGAACGAGAGAGTAAACAAATTTTTAGAATCGAGTTAATAGAGAGAAAAATACCTAGTAGGTATAATTAGCAAATAAATGATAGATTGAAGAAAAATAAAACAACAACAAAAATTGTTGGCAAAGTTTAAAGTAGTTTGATAATTATTATTATTATAATGATATTGTAAATAATTAACTAAATTATGATTAAAACGAGGTGGCGCACGCTGTAATATGCAAATAGTAAACGGAAAAAAACCTGTGTTACTCTGAAAAAAATTTTTTATTCATAATTTTTATCCAATCTATCTACAATCCTGCTGTGCAAGCGTATGATTTCCTGTGCACGGGAATATGATACACATGTCCCCCCTGTTCGGGCAGACATGCGTAAAACCGCCGGCAAAGCCGACGGTTCTTGACGCGCGAATCACAGTACAATCGTGATGGGCTTGCCCATCACGCAACCGGTTCGGGTCCGATGCAGTTTAATACGACATACGGGTCGTTTTGGGTGGGTGGCACTTCTGCCGGCTGAAACAGACGAAAAAAACGAGCGGAAAAAGACTGACGGAAATACATTGAAACAAGGAAGGAGGAGTGTTACAGGTTGAACAAAATCGCTACTTGCCAGACAGTTGGCGGGTGAATTATCTGCGGCGTTGCTGCTATCGAAGATTCCCACGTTGTCCAGCCAGGGCTCCGGGGTGTACAGGGAATCCAATGTCCGACCTGGAACAAGGTAGAAATCTTAATAATGAAATTTGTTAGCGTTCCATTCAATGTTGTTTCAAGCTTTTATAACAAAGAAAGAAAGCAAATAATTAAATATAATTGAATAATTGAAAAAACGAAAAGAGAACAGAAACAAGTGGAATAAAAGTTCAAGACGCAAGTATTCTCACCTATATGCCAATTGTTTCTCTGAATTGTTCGAGTTCCCATCGTCGACTCTCCAGCATCGTTCATCTCAGCTCCGAAGATGTCTATGACTGCTCGCTGGCGCCGCTGCCAACGATTCCCACGTTGTCCAGGTAATAGAATACCAATGTCCGACCTGAACAGAAGCTAGAAAAAGAAACCAATATTAATAACGATGAAATGTGTCATCGTTCTATTCGATCTTTCTTCGAGCTTCTGGAAAACCGAAGAAAACCACTGTAAAAAACGAAAAGAGCACAGAAACAAGTGGAATAAAAGTTGAAGACACAAATATTCTCACCTATATCCCAATTGTTTCTCTCAATTGTTCGAGTTCCCATCGTAGACTCCCGCGTCGACCTTCTCAGCCCCGACGACGTCCAATGTCTGCGCTCCGCCGGTGTGAATATCTGCTCGCTGTAGCTGATTTTAAAGATTCCCACGTCGTCCGGAGTTCCAGGGTACAGAATTCCAGAAGCCAACCTGGCACAAAGTATGAAAATGAAATGTGTAAAGGAAATGTGTTTTATTCTATTGACGTTTTCAAGCTTCTGTGAAACAAAAGAAAGAGAAAAAAATCTCTTCAATTCTATCAAGATGGGACTTTTCGAGAAGTAAATTTTCTTACCTATAGAAAAATTGTTTCGCTCAATTCTTTGTATATCCATCGTTGGCTTCTGCGTCGTCTCTGCTCGTCGTCCCTGCTGTCGACGATTCCCACCTTGTCCAGGGTTTCATACAGACATGTAAAACACTCGCTGCGCTCTGGAATCTCTGCTCCGTCAATGTCGATCCCACGTCGTCCGGTGTTCCAGGGTTCCATTGAATCCAATGTCCGACCTGTGACGAGGTGCAATTGTTTGTCTAATTTCCATCGCCGACTCCCGCGTCGTCCTACTCGGAGCTCCGTCAGCTCCGGTACCGCGTCGATGCTTCGGAGCGTCCGTCTCTCTCTGTGAAACCTGAAATTTGTGACAAAGAAAAGAAAAGATGAGTCGTCGAACCGGACGATGGAAATCCTAATTCTCTTACCTGTGGAAAAATGTTTTTCGCACCGGTCATCGTCTCCGGCGTCGTCAATCGCTGCTCCGTCGCTGAATGTTGTTCCGTCGACGTCCGGTGGCTGCTCGTCGTGGCTGATTTTCGATATTCCCCCGTCGTCCGGCCAGGGTTCCAGAGTACAGAATCCAATGTCCGACCTGGAACAAAGTGGAAACAAAGAAAAAACAGATATTAATCATGAAATGTGTTATTATTATTCTATTCAATCTTGTTTCAAGCTTTCATGAAAGACAAGAAAAAAAAGAGAACAAAAATATGTTGGAAACGGAAAGAAATTGCTGCAATTCTACGAAAATGAGACTGAAAAGTTAGGTTTCTTACCTATATAAGAATTGTTTCGCGGAATTGTGAGAGTCTGAATCGTCTCCAGCATCGTCCTTCTCAGCTCCGCCGGTCGTTCTGCGATGATTCGTAGCGTCTCGTCCAAGTCCCTGAAACAAGAATTGAAAAACAGAAAAGATTAGTCATCGGAAATCAAGTCGATCATGGAAATTGGTGTCTCTGTCTTTGACCTCGTCTCTTACCCGTGGAAAAATCTTTGTTTGCACCGGTTATCGTCTCCAGCGTAGTCCTTCTCTGCTCCGTTGATGTCGATCTCTGCTCGCCATAGCTGATTTCGAAGATTCCCACGTTGTCCAGAGTTCCAACGTCCGACCTGGAACAAAGTACAAAAAGAAACCAATATTAATGCAATGAAATGTGTTGTTATTGTTATTCTATTGTTCAATCGTGTTTCAAGCTTTTCTGAAAAACCGAAGAAAAAAAAGAGAACAAAAACAAATTGAAAACAAATTGAATTCTAGTAAAAGTGTTTGAAAATTGTTAGAAAAAAAATTCAACGATTTTTATTTACAACGAACTGTAAGTCAATTGCAAATAAAAAATGATGTCCTGCTGAATATTAGACTGCCATATATTGCCGACGATACGCACGAGATTCGGAGAATTTTATTCTAAATCACGTCCAACTTTACTTGTCGTCAATTCGAACGTCAAATAATTGAGAATAATAGGAAAAACTCACATCGCAAGACCGTTTATCGACGCCGAAATTCATGATTTCGACAGACTCGCTCGCGCGGCGTCACTGCTATTGCCGTTCCAACGCACGAGATTCGGAGAATTTAATATTAAATCGCGTCCAATTACACTTGTCTTCGATCCGAACGTTAAATAATTGAGAATAATCGGAAAAACTCACATCACAAGACCGTTTATCGACGCCGAAATTCATGATTTCGACAGACTCGCACGGCGTCACTGCTGCTCACCACAGACGCTCGCTATACCCAAGCCCCCAACCGTTTTGAGTGACCTTGACTTTTGTCGAGAAATCTTGCGAAACTAAAGTTTTGACCGGCAGGAACCAATCAGGAGCCCGTGTTCCTTGCCACCTCTGACGTCACTGCGCCGTGCCGCGATCTCGTCGTATCTTGTCGAATATTTTACGAGAAAAAATAACCAACTCTTATAAACAAAAGACCGAAACAAAAGATCAAATATGGCCGTTG